>PVJI01016805.1:0-37292 GCA_004026765.1 Micronycteris hirsuta
GGGTTTGACTCCAGACTGCCGTTTCTATCCTGACTCATGAGTTCCTGTTCGGGCACTAACTCCGAACACGATCCCATACAAACCGCTCTATCTCTGCGACCTCATTTGACCCCCGCAACAGTCCACACTGTGGAAGAGGAGGCTGGGGCCCAAACAGGGGAAGGTCGCAGCCCCTGGACTCTGCAGTGGGCAGTGCAGGGTGAGCATCCCCACTCCCCTTGGGAGACTGGGAGGCGGAGACTCAGGCCAGCCGCACCCCCAGTTCCCTCGCTGCAGGTCATTCTGTGCCAATGAGGGCCTGCCTTGCAGGCTGCCACCTCCGTGGTGGGGCCCGTGCTTGCGCTTCACAACTGCCCCTCAGTGACCAGAACAAAGACAGCTGGGCAGGAAGGGAGTCCCAGGACTGCAGGAAACCCCAGGGAGGCCAGCTGGTCTGGGAACCCTGCAGGGGGTTTGTCTAGGAGCAGGGAGCTGGGCACCTCACTCATACTCTTTCTCCCCCTCCACCACCGCCCAAGACACTCTGGGGGCCTGGCCCAGCCACCAACCGGCCACCAATCCCTGGAAAGGCTGCGGTGGCAACTGCCTCCCGGCCCAGGTCACCAGCAGCCTGGGCCCCTCAGGGATCACTCAGATTTCCAGGAAAGTTGCAAAACATTTGAAGAACAAATGGTGAATTCCTCGTAATCCTTCCCCCATTGTCCTAAAAGAGGTGGTGGGGGGGGCCTCCTGGTCTCCCAACCAAGCCTGTCTCCCCACAGCCCAGAGGGGCCAGGGGGTGGCCAAAGGGGTCGGGGAGGGCGCGAGAGGAGGCCACGGTGCTGGGAGGGTCGCAGCTCCCGGGGGCAGGCAGCGGCTGGATGGTGAGTCTCTGCGCCCCCTCAGCAGAGGTTACCCAGAGCCTTTCCTCCTGTGCTGTGCGCCCCCAGTCACAGCCCAGACACAGACCAGCCTCAGCTGGCAGGAGCTGGGGCGGCCACTTCCACTTAGCCCATGGAGTTGGGGGGCAGCTTTCAAGGATGGTCCCCGCCCCTTGACGGCAGGGTGGACCTGTGACTCACTTCCAAAAGGGCTGAGGTGTTGCCTGCACGGCCAGATGACAAAAGGCCAGCCTCAGCCTCACAGGACTCTGCAGGCTTGTCTGTGCTAAGGACGGGAGCTGCTATGTTGGGGGGCTGGGGGGCCAGGACCGGAGTGCAGCCTCCAGCCACCAGCCGGCAGAGAAAGCAGCCGAGCACGCCACCACCCCCCCACCGGGGGGGTGTTGGAAGCTGATCCTGCCCCGCTGGGCCTCCACATCAGCACAGCCCAGGCCAACGCCTGGACAGAGACCCTGAGCAGAGGACCCTGTGAAGTCGCACCCCAGTCCTGACCCATAGAAACTGTGAGATCGGAAATGTTGCTGCCTCAGGCCCCTGAGCGCGGGGTACTTTTCTACCCACAGCAGAGAACTAACTCAGGGAGCATCAGGCAAGGCAAAGTCAAATGCTGGCTTTGCCCCCTTTGTGCCACTTCGTCACCTTGGAACCACTGAGCAAGGGACTCCTCTGTGAATTGGAGGTGTCTGCTCTGCCCTGCCACAGGGACCGTGGAGGGTAAATACTGTGATGTAGCTTAAGCACTCCGCGCAGTGCTGGGCACTTAATGGAGAGCCGTGTTGCTCTCACCGCTGCCTCTGATCCCCCAGCTGGATCCCACTTCCCCTCCAGTGGGCACCCTAGTGCAGTGGCCTGTGTCTCCATCCTGAATGCTTTTCTTTCCACTGAGTTTCCTGTCCTCCAAATCCAGGTCTGATGTCCCAACACCACCACCCCTGCCCTTGCAGCTAACACAGTTCTTGCCAGTCCAGCAAGAACGCAGCCTGAGAGTTCCCCAGCAGGTGCCCCACCCAAGCTTGCTCAGAAGAAAAGGAAAAGGCCCCACCAAGGATCCCTGTCTGTGAGACAGGACCTGGGACAGTGACCAGGACGGGCTGAGGGTGGGGTCCGGCTACTCAGCCATTCCTCTGCCCCGAGCTCCTCCTCCAGACCCAGCCTGGTGGGGTACAGGGCCCCACGTCACCGAGAGCACAGGTGCAAAGAGGTGAGGCCAGAGTTGCCAGGGGACCGGGGAAGGCCAGCTGGAAACACCAGACCCAGCAGCACCTGAGGCCCTGGCAGAGCCTCCGGATGCAGGACGGACTGGCCGGGGCAGTGGGGGCCGGAGAACAGTGGGGCTGGGTGTCACTTCCCAACAAACCCCTCTTCCCCAAGGGGCCCACCCAGGAGGCCACCAAGCAAGTGCTCAGAGGGCAGGCCGATGGCCTGGGCCGAGGGGCCACCAGACAAGGCATTCTCATGCCGGACACGTCCTATCCCCTCATGGGGCCTCAGTTTCCCCAACGAACTAGTTCAGAGTTTCTCAAAGGGAGGTAACAAGTGATTTGAAAGGACATCCAGGCAAAATTCTTTTTATTTCAAGTTACTATTTATGTCCATATGTATTGAGAAAATATATATATAACTAGCATATCAAACCCCAAGTTTCAGATTCTGTTGTTTGGGTCGTAAGCACTTAACTTTAAAAAGCAAGTTGATTTAAATAAAGACATTAAGTAAATGATAAAACTGATGATACAAAGCAGATGGTATAAATAGTGTTGAATTCTGCTGACCCCCACCTGGCAGAAGAGAGGTCTTGGTGGATGCAGCTAAATAGACAAAGGAGGGGCTTGGGGACCTGTGACCTCTGCCCCCAGTCACCCAGTGGGCAGAGGGACAACCACGTTCGGAGAGCACCAGAGGGCACCAGGCTGCCCACCCTTAGAGGTGGGGGAGCAGGGGTTGCCCCAGGGAAGCTGGGGCAGTGAGCGTCAGCACCAAGGCGGGGAGGGGGATGGGCAGGAAGAGGAGGAAGTGAGGGGCGGGGTCCAGGGTGACGCTGAGGCAAAGGTGCGCCCACTATGGGAGCACCCAGTGGGAGGATATGCTGGCCTGTGCCGGGTCCCCATAAGATCTCATCTTCGGTCCCTCCTCAGCTGCCAGGGCCTCTGGGGCCACAGGCTGGTGCAGCTCAGGGCAAATTCCAGAGCTGGGCATGAACAGGGCAGACGTCCTCTCGTCTGGTAAGCTAGGGCCCCAGCTCCCCTCGGGGGCCCTCACAGCCCCACCCAGGGCATACTTCCTGCTTTGACCTTGAGCCAAGTGCCATCCATGTCCAGGCTGCCGGGTGCCCCCTGGACCTCCAATCACCAGTGGGCTCACGTCCAGTCTCCTGACTGCAGCCTGCCCACCACGCCCACACCCCTGCGCTTCGCTCCACTCTGATGACCCCAAGCCATTAATGGGACTCACACTGGGGACAGAGTGCCATGCTTTAACGCACGCCGCAGTGCAGGTGCTAGCGTCGATGGGTGCAGGGGACAGAGCCATGAGCTGGTCCTTGAAGAGGGAGTGCAAATTTCCCTGGAGAAGTGGGGAATGGGGGGGGAAGGAACCTGGGGGGACATGCTCCTCGAGGCGGGAAAACTCCTGGGGGTGCTGGGCACACAGCTGGCTCTTGAGGCTGTGGGCGTCCAGGCTCGCCACATACAGAGAGTGGGCGCAAGGCTGTCCAGGGCCCACCCCTGGGCTCCAGCACCCCCACACTCCCCTCCACCTGCCCCGCTTAAGAGGCCCACACAGGTGTCCTCACGCCCAATCACAAAGAGCCCTCTGATTGGTTAGCTCTGTCTGATGCCCTATTGGACAGATTGCCTATGGGCCCGCCCCCTGTGCAGACATCCAACCTATAGCTGTCCAGCCTTTGGGCCAGGTGCCCTCCCTTATCCAATCAGAAGCCTCTTTAGTTCTTGGCGTAGCCCTAAATCGTTGCCCAGGGGAAGGGCAGGGGTAGGTCGGGTGAGGGCCTGCAGGACCTGATGACAGGGCCGTTCTCAGCGTGTGTTGGACCTGCAGAAACATTCGGCAGTGCCTGGGGCAGAGCTGAGGGAATGTCTGCAGGCACCTTTCTGTTCCTCTGCTCAGTGGCAGAGCCTCCCCAGGTGTCAGCGAGCACATGGGGCCCAGCCCTTGACTCCTCCCTGGCCAGCCCCTACCCACTCCAGACCCTTCTGGGCAGTTCAGTTCGGCTTCTTCATTCATTCAATGAGCATCTATGAAGCCCCTGTCAGGTGCCAGGTGCCCCTGGGGGGCTGGGGCTTCAGCGGTGAGGGAGACACAGCCACGCCCTGGTCCCTGGCTCTAGCAGCCCCGCCGGTGGGGGCATTTTCCCAACTCATATCTGACCATGGCCTTCCCCTGTCCACCACCTTCAGTGGCTCCCCAGCAGCCTCCAGAAAAGGCGGGGCCCAGTGGGCGACAGAATAACAGCCCCCAGAATGCTGGGAGCCTGTGGAGGCTTTGTCTTGTGGGGCAGAGGGACTTCGCTGGGTCCTGATGAAGTCAGCAATCTGGGGACTGGGAGATGGTTATGGGGAGTCATGTCCTCAAGAGGGTCCTCCACGTGTGGCAGAGGGAGGGAGGGGGCAGAGTAGCGGGAAGGGAAGTTGGGGGGCCACGGGATGTAAGTGCCTCTGGAAGACCCAAAGGGCAGAGAAACCGACTCTCCCCTGGAGCCTGCGGGAGGAGTGGGCCCTGCTGCTTTGGACTCCGGGCCCCAGGGCTGTGAGGTGCTAGGCAGGCGCTATTCAGGCCGCTAAAGCAGCTACAGGAAACCAGCACAGCCTCAGCCCCGCCCCCCGGTCCCCAAGGCCTGTCCACCTCTCCCCACCCCACCCCCAGATCCCAGCCCCTTTGGCCATCGCTCAGCTGTCCCTCTGCCCCATACAATCGTCCCTCCTCGGCGCCTGGCCAACGAGTCCTCTGCCACCCAGCCCTCGACATTCCTTCCTCAGTGGGGCTGCCTGGACCCTCAGGACTCTTTGCCTTGAGCGATGAGGGGTTTGTCGGGAGGTAAGGGGGTGGTCCATGGCCTCCGAATCTCAGCAGGGCGGGGCCTGGGGTTTCCTAAAGCTCTGAGCCTCAGGAGTGGGGGGACAGTCCCTGCAGGGCCCTGCCAGCGAGTGGCTTGGCAGTGACCAATGCCTGGCCATGGGTCCCACTGCTTCAAACCCAAGTGCTGGCTTCCCACGGGCTGGACACCCACCCAGGACCAAGGTGGGGTGAGGCACCTGAACAGGAGGTCCTGACCTGAGGACCACAGAAAGGGCTGGGGTGTCAGGAACACGGAACCAACAGGTGTCCCCTGTCCCCTCCCAGTCCTCCTCCTGGGACTCAGTCACCCCCGTCAGAGCACATCTGACACTGGGCCCCTGTGGCCCCCACCAGCCAGGAGCCCGCAAGGGCAGGCAGTTGAGCACGCTCCCCACCCCCACCTGCATGGGACCCCTCACTGGACAGTGTGCCTGGCACCATTCTGAGCAGGCCTGATGGGGAAGCATCTAGTGAGCGGGTGCCGGAGGGGGAGGCCCACCGGGAACCGCTGCCCGTGCTGCAGGGGCTCAAGGCTGGGGGCTCAGAAAGGTTGGGGTCCCCCACAGGGGCCAGAGGAGCCTGAAACCCGGGGTCCCCGAGCGTCCACACCACAGACCCACCAATGGCCTGAACCTATTCCCTCCCTCTCTGGGCCTCAGGTGGGCGTCTCGCACCTGTCAGGATGGCTGCCATGAAATAAAGTTTGGGAGAGGAACACACGTGGTGAAGACGTGGAGAAGTGGGCACCCCGTGCCCGGCTGAGGGGAACGCAAGGGGACTGCCTACGACCCAGCGAGCCCACTGCTGGGCCAGACCCAAGGGAACTGAAAGCAGAGTCTCCAGGAGAGACCTGTACGCCCACGTCCGCCGCAGCATTACTCACTACGGCTGGGAGGCGGGCGCGCCCAGGGTCCATCAGCAGATAAACGCAGAAACCCAACCGGGCGGTCCCTGCAGGGGACTGTCGCTCAGCCTGATGAAGGAAAAACAGTCTGACACCTGCTGCAGCCTGGATGGGCCATGTAGACTGACTTCGTGTTCAATAAAATAAGCCAGTCACAAAAGGACAAATGTCCCACCACCCCACTTCTCTGAGGTCCCCGGAGCAGTCAGACTCACAGAGATGGAGAGTAGATTTGGGGGGGGGGGGGTTCGTGGGGACTGAGCTACAGTTGACAAGACGAAAACGTTCCACGGATGGAGGGTGGTGAGGGTCGCCCAAGAATGTGAACGGGCGTCAAGCCCCCGAGCTGTGCGCTTCAAGATGGCAGGGTGGTGAGTTTTACGCTGATGTATTTCACTGCAGCGAAAAACATTTAAGAGCAGGCGGCTTGGAACAGCACTATCCCTTTGCACCCTGCTGCAGCTGGAAGGCAAACCCTGCTCGGAAAGCGGGGAAGGCAGGCTGCCCAGCTGATGTGGGGAAGAGACCCCAGACCCACTTCCACAGCCCCCACCCTCAGCGCGGCCACTGGGGTGACCAGTGACACTCCCGGTGCAACACCTCTATGGCCCTTTCCGGACTCTGGGTCTCAGAGTCCAAGCTCCAAAGATGGGACCACGGCTGAGAGAAGCCTTCTCCTGACCTCACTGGCCGGGGTTTTGGGGGCCCTGGGTTCTCACCCTGCAGGATGAGGTGCAGCTGCTGGGCAGTCGGTGAGGCGAGCGCAGGCGGCTCCAAGGAGCGGGAGCCTCCTCTGGAGGGGTCGAGTCAGGCCTGCCTCCTCAGGGCAGCTGGGGCGAAGGGGGCACGTGGCAACCTTGGGGGCCTATGATTCTGCAATATTAAAAACAGCTTCTGGAAAGGAGACTCTTTTTCTTCTGTGCAGCCATTTCCAGGGACTCCGAGACCATTAATTTAAGGGCAGGAAAAGTCCTGGTGGAAAATATTCATTGTTACAAGCTGGATATTTTCATGCGGGCTCATTAAATCTCCCAGCCCGAGGAGCGGGTTGGGAGGAGGATGGGGGTGCCAGGGAGGGTGGGGAGGAGGAGGGGGTGGCCCTTGAACTCTTGCTGAAGCTGGTTCAGGCCAGGAGAGCACCCAACACACACGAGTGCCTTGGAAACAAGCCCTCACCTCAACCTCACCCTGCAGGGCGGACCATCGCTCATGTGGTCACACCAGAGGCATCTGAGTCGCTGGGCCATCCTGTAGCTTGCCCAAGGAGTCACACTCGTGACAACGAGGTAGCTCCAGCATTCAAACCCACGGACATGCCCCTTCCACAACCCCAGAGCTCCTCGTGCTCTAAAAAGCCATCTCCAAGCTGTGGCTGGCTGACCTCTAGTCATTAATCCCTTAGTCATTCTGCAAACAGTGAGCAGAGTTCTGCTTCTGGACCTGTACTAACTGGGATACATTTTGATACATTTTGGCTGCTGTAACAAACGCCAAAAGTATATTGGATTGAACAAGACAGACGGGCTGTAACAATCTGAGCATCAGCAGTCTAGGCAGAGGTGGTGGCAACCCAGGCTCTTTCTGCCTTGTTGCTCTGCTATCCTCAACACCAAGCTTCTATCCCAGAGTCAATGTGGCTGCTCCAGCTCCTGCCATCACGTCTGTCATCCAGCAGTGTGAATAGGGAGAAGGGAAAGCCACCTCTCTTCCCTCTAGGGGTAGGGCCCAGAGGTTCCACAGGTCACTTCTTACATGTCACTGGCAAGGTTTTAGTCAAATAGCTACACGTAGTTATAAGGGAGGCAGAGAACTTGAATGGATCATCATGGGCCCAGTTCAAATTCGGGGTTTCTGTTAATTTAAGAAGAGAAGAGAATGAATATTGGGGGGGGCAACTACCAATCTTTGCTACTAGAACGCAATCTTCCCTCCCTCCCAGGACCACAGTGAACCAATGACACGAGTAAAAGGCAGCAGCAGATTGCCGGGGAAGGAAAGAAGTGATCTGATGAGAAATCTGAGGAGGCTTCCTGGAGGTGGTCACATCTGGGTGCAGCCTTGATGGACAACTACAGTTTGGGAAGATGCGAACGAAAGAAGCTCCAGAGGCACGAGGTGGTAGAGCTGGCTGAGGGAGCTCGTACAGAGAAGTTGTGTTTCTGTGCGAAGATTGTGAACTCAGAGCCAGAAGCCCTGCGGTCGAGTCCCGACCCCGATGAGCGCAGCGAGGCACCCGTGTCCCTCAACACTGGCTCCCTCGTTGGGGGGCTGACGGTCTCTGCCACACCCCCACACAGACCTGGAACTCAGTGCAGGCAGTCACGGCTGCCACATCCCGTGGCTGCCACATCCCGTGGCTGGAGCACTGACTGGGTCAGTGGTGGGAGGGGCAGGAAATTGGGCTGGAAAGGGAGGCGGAGGACCCACCTGGAGGCCTCAGAGACCAGGCTGAGCAGCGTGGCTGGTACTCAGGAGCTGTGGGCACCTGCGTGGCTGGGTCTTTGCAGCGTGAGTCTGGAGCACCGAGGTGGAGGGTGGGGAGCCACAACAAGAGGCACCGCCGCAGTCGCAGAAGAGACACCGTGGCACGGGCCTGCTGGAACCTGGGAACCCTTCCGTCCTGACCCGGCACTTGGGAAGACTGTGCCAGCCAAAGCAGGGGCAGGGGAAGGACCCACCCTGGTGGGGACCAAGGGGAGGCCAGCCGACCACTGGGAGCCCCCACCCCGCCTAAGAGTAGGTGCTGTGCCCGGTGCAGCCAAGTCCCAGCCGAGCCTCCCCTGACCTCGAAGGGTGCAGATCCTTGCTCCCAAGTTACAGGTGGAGAAGCCAGAGCAGAGAGAGCTGACCACCTCACTGAGGCCATGGCAGCCAGGCCAGGGCAGCCGGCGCCATTGGCCCATGCTGGGGCTTGGGGACGTTGTCCATCACTGCTCCACCTGCATCCCGCCCTCAGGCATCCCTGATGAGGTGAGGAGAGTTACCCCACGGGACGGAAACACAAACAGAGGCCAGAGAGGTGAGGTCCAGCGCCCCCATCACACAGCCCCTCCGTGGCCAGGCAGGATTTGCATCCAGATCTCTGTGACTCCAGCCTGGTTCCCCCTCCCCCTCCCCTTCTCCCTCCTCCTCTCCCTCCTCCTCCTCCTCCTCTTCCTCCTCCTCCTTGCTGAGGCCTCTCTCCCCTCCCCCAGCCCCCCAGCGTTCCTGGCGCTCGCTCAGCAAAGAGAACACACTCCGAGTCTCTGTTTCCCTGGGAGAAATCCATTTTCAGAATCTGGAGGTGTTGAAATGTGTTCTTTTTTCCTCTCCCAAGAGCCCTTCTTAAGGACAGAGGTGCCCCGAGAATCCCTCTAAGGCCACCACAGGCCAGACTGAAGCCCAGGGCTGCCCGTCCTGGGGGGCGTGGCCCCGGCAGCGGCCCACACAGAGTCTCTGGAAAGTGGCTGGCTGTCCGTCCTGGGACTGTGAGTGCTCAGGGCAGGTCTGGACCTGCAGCCTCCACCTCCGAAGACACTCTGGCTGCCCTGCCTGTGGCTGCGCCCACCTGCCCGGAGGGGTGCCCAGGGCGGATTCCCCACTGTCTCCACGAGACTGCCCCCTCCAGGGGACAGCTGGGCCCACGATGGCCACGGAGGTCCTTTGCCTTGAAGGGCCCAGGCATCGCTGCGAGCAACCTCTGACCCCCAGCGCTGCCTAGGGGGACCCACTACGCACAGGGCGTGGCCAGCCGAGGGAGAGTGAAGGGAGGAGCAGGGGTGGAGGCCCCTGGAGGGGAGGCCCCCCGGTGCCGGGCCTGGCTCTCAGAACCCTGAGCAGACAGCGCTGCGGAGCTGCGCGGGGCCCTCACTCCCACCTGGGCGCTCACCCGTGGCTCCTTGAGCTGACGGGACGTGAGCCGACGCGGGATGAGCAGGGGTTGCCGAGAGCTCGTGCACTGGGCCTGCTCTCCTTGCCTCCGCTCCCCCCCCCCACCCCGCCTCCACGAGGCCAGGCCCCCGCGAGCCTGCCAGAGGAGGAGGGATGCGTGGAGCAGGGCAAAGCCACCCTCTCAGCTGGGGCCACCCTCAGGCAGCTGACACCAGCCACCCTCCCCACCGCCACCCACAGGCCCGCGAGCCCACCAAGGCCCCGACGAGCTGAACCTCACGGAGCATGAGAAGTGAGCGCTCATTGCGTGTGGTTACTTGTTACCCTGCATTGTTAGTGTGCCAATACGTGGCGGGCAGGTTCCCCACTCACCAGGTAGCATTACCTGCACCGGGACGCCGACAGGCCAAGGGCTCGTTCCAGGCCACACAGGGAGGGGGGCAAATTCGAACGCTCTCCAGGGACCCGTGCCCACCGCGGGCTGGCCTGGCAGATAGGCGAGTCATTCCCCACCTGCCCTCAGGGGGCCTTGGTCCGTGAGGGGACACGGTGACCAGAGCACTCTGGCTGACTCGGGGACTCAGAATGTGAGCGGCAGGTCGTGCCGAGCCCTGAGAGAGAAGACCAGCTGCTGGAGCAGGAGCGAAGAAGGACTCTCTCAGTTCACTCCGGCCGCATGGCCACCACCTCCCACCCTGCCCGTGACACCCTGTGACACCGAGTGCAGACACATTTCTCCCCCTGCAGAGCCAGACTGCCGCCACCCCCTCCATCACCCCCCCCACACACACACACACACGTCAGACACCAGCCCAGGAAAGGCAGGCATAGACACACCCCCACTGCCTCCCAAGCCCCCAGGGGCCGGGCACGCCACGCCCACCGTGCCCCCCGAGTGCAGGGCACCAGCACCCTCCTTCACAGAGGAGCTGCCGCAGCCCAGAGGCCTGGGACGCACCCATGGCCACACCTCGAATAGGAGGCGGGATCGGGATTCGCATCGAGTCCCAAGATTCCAAAGGTCCCTAGGGCAGGAAGGCCAGTCCTTGTAGGATGGTGGCCACCACCCAAGGGCCCTGGAAGGGCCTCTCTCGGGGGCGTGTCGCTTGCACCTCAGTGGCAGAGGCTCCGCCCTGCGGCCCCTCGGCGGCGCCTACCTGGCCCCTGCACTGCCGCGGGCCTGCCACGGGCTCCACCTTCCTGCTGTCCCTCTCTGGTCTGCCAGCTGCCAGCCGTCTCCCCCCACCCCCCCCCACCCCGCTGAGTCTGAACTCTGAAAGCGAAGCCACCGGCCTCCTCACTCCAACGAGGCGAGGCTTGCAAGCGTGCCCACCTGGACATCTCCGAGGCCTGCAGGCCCCTCCTCCTTGGGGTCCCCGCCAATGTAGCAGCCTCCCCCAAAGACCCCTCTTCCCCGGGGCTCCCTCTGGCCCCCTTCCCCTCCCCCTTGAATGGGCTGCCCTGTCCCCAGAGTGCCCTGAGGGAGAACGGGGTGTGGGGGGGGGTGGCTTTGGAGTCAGACATCAGCTACATGTCTGCAGGCAAATCACTTCCACTCTCTGGGTCTGAGCGTTGTCACCTGTGAAACTGGGACGACAAAAGCCTGGGCTGCGTTAACTGTGTGGCACCTGTGACTGCTCAAGACAGGGCTGCCATCACTGTCACCGGGGTCCCTGGCAGTCAGACAGACAGGTCCTCCAGCAGCTCCTGCCCCCACTGGCCTGGGAGGACACGGAGTTCACAGGAGCCGGGACCCCTCTCCGAGACAGGTGGGCACGAGACCCAGACCCAACTGAAGCCCTGGATCCCCTCATCAGTCCCCGCCAGATTTCTGCCCTGAGTAAATTGTGTCCCCCGCCTCTGGGTGGCCAGGATGTGGGCTGCCCTGACCCCAAGAGCCGGAGTTCCTGGGGCCAACTTGCCCGCGTGCGGAGAGAGCCACCTGGAAACCAAGCAGGGGAGAGCCCGCAGCAGGGCCTTGGCAGCGACCCTCAAGCACCTGGATGCAGCCGGGCCTGCAGCCGTGGCCCCTCCTGGGCCTGTCGCTGACAACAGGCAGGAAACTCCTTCTCGGTTTCAGTGAGTCTGGGCTGGGCTTCTGCCGTGTGTGAACCCAAACAATTAGGGGTCAGAGACGCACCTGGGGTCGACAGCTTCACAGAGGGGCCCCCACAATGAGGCAGTGTCCACCTCGATGGCCCAGCAGGGCCCTGGCAGGACCTTTTGTGGGAGACGAGCGGGCCCAGGTGGTGGGCGTGTGAACACAGGCACCCGAGGTGCCTGAGCACAGGGTCACGTGTGCCCTCGGGGCCCAGGGTTTGGCGTGGGCCCGTGCCAGCTGCCACTAGGAGGCACACGGCGCTTCCGTGTCCCGGGCTCCACGCTGGGCAGTGAGTGCGTGACAGGAGCTTTTCTTACAGTGCCCTCCCCACCAGGGGGTGTTCTGCCCACGCCACGGGGGAGGTACAGAGAGCTCGTGTGACTTGCCCAAGATCACACAGCGTGGCCGTGCCAGGGCGGGTGCGGAGGCAGCGCCGTGCTTCCGCGTGACACAGAGCCACACAGACACTGCCTTCCCTGCCCTGGCGGTCCCCCACCTGCTCCAGAGGGTCCCGCGGAAATCGAGCACGCCCGCCCCTCCCAGAGCCTGGCCGGACAGCATGTCGGAGTCCCTCGGGGGCCCAGGGCCCTGCTGGACCAGGGCTGGGGGCCAGCGGCAAAAGGACAGGTGGTCCAGGAGGACAGTTCCACCCCAGAGCAGCACAGGGCTGCGGCGAAGCCTCTGCAGTGAGCGCGCCCTGTCACCACGTCACAGGTCTGAGTCCCCCAAGGGCCCCACTCCTGGCTGGAAGCTCTCCACTGGCCCTGAGCCCCGGACCATTCCATCCACGCTCAGCCTGGGTGCCTCCACGCCCATGGTCCCCAGACTCCGGTGGAAACTGAGGTGAGGTGGCCACACGCCTGGCCACGCACACGGCCACTCATGAAGCCCAGCTGGACGGCCATTTTTATCTTCTGGACACGGTATTGACCAGCCAGGTTTCACCACCAGCACATCTGTGACGGCCCATGGGGAGGATATGGCGGCCGCACTGTGTCCCCAGCGGACAGTGGGTCCTTCCTCATGTTCATGGCTTCGTCTCACTGTGGAACCTGCCAGGGGTCCATGGCTTCTTACGGGGGACCTGAAATGCACTGTAGGACCAGATGGGGCACAAGGGACTGGACACGCCCAGGGCAGGCACCGCCCTGCCTGACGGAGCTGACACAGGTCCGTGACACCAGCCTCCCCTCTCAGCTGAGGCATTTGAGGCTCAGAGAAGCGAAGGGACTGGGAGGGCCTGTCTGCTGGCTGGCTGTACCCCCCACCTTTCTCCAGAGAGGGTAGGAGACAGGGAGGACAAGCAACCCCAAGGTGGGCCCCCAGCCAGCCTCGGGGCTCAGGGCAGGGTCTGTCCTTCACACGCCCTTCTAGAATTCGGAGAGACAGCACAGGGAAGGTATGGCAAAGGACAAGGCAGGAGAGGCCAGAGGAAGGGCAGGACAAGCCCCGGTCACACAGCAGGTGGCCAAGAAATCACCTCCCAGGCCTGCTCCTCTCCTCAGCCCAGCCAGGACCCCCAAGCTTCCTCTGTCCCAGAATGCAGCCCCACACCCCTGCTCCCTCCAGGCCGTACAGCCTCAGCATGCTCTTCTGGCCTGGCCCCCCGGCTGCCTGCCCACACACCCCAGAGCCCCACTGTCTGGCCCCTTCCGGCCTCACACTCCTGGGGGATGCCCAGCTGGGGCCTGGCAGGGGAACGGAAACCTGCTGTCTCCAGGACCCTCGAGGCCAGACCACTGAGCTCCGAGCCGCCACCGCCCCCTGCAGGGCGTCCACCTGTGCTGTCCGGCCAAGCCGAGGTCAGGAGACGTGGAAGGAGTCTGGGAAGAAGAAATCAGTCTGGAAGTAAATGAGAAGGGCGAGCAGGTGCGAGCATGGGAGGGCCGGGTGCCATGCGAGGACCTGCGTACCCAGGAGGGGACACAGGCAGGCCTGGAGCGGACTTCCCTCGGACCCCGCGCGGCCGCCACAGGGCCTGTAAGACCCGCTCAGCCTGGCTGCCAGCACGCCCCAGCCTGCTCACTGCTGCTGGTATGCAAAAGGGCTGAGCGAAACACCCCGAAACCCCCCCAAAACAAGTTCTCAGTAAGTCCACACTGCACGCGTCGATGTGTTGTACAAAGGTTTATTGAGCTTCTCCTGGAGGACCTGGCCAGCCGGCCGGGCAGATGCTGGGCCAGGGCAGTGGACACAGAGCCCGGGGGCGAAACCCACCCCGGCTGAGGCTGTGGACACACAGGAGGGCACGGGGCCAGGGAGGAGGGCTCAGGTCCCTGCGGCAGCCAGGCAGGCTGGGCCGGGCTGGAGGCACAGGCAGTGGAGGAGGAGGAATGAGTGGAGCAGGTGAGGGAACAGCATTCGTGGAGGCCAACAGCGGGGGAGGGCAAGACGGGGTCAGTGACCACAGAGGCTGGAGCCCTGGCAGCCAGGTCCTGAGGAGCAGGCCAAGGGCGAGGCCAGCTCACACCTGCAGTTCAGGCCCGGCCCACTCCTCCTAGAAGCCTCAGGGCCCCCTGCACCGCGGCCCTGCCAGCCCCACGGAAGTGCCAGCATCAGCTGCTCTGGGCACTGGAAGTCGCTCTACCAGGAGGGAGATGGTAGCTGTACCCACCGCACACCCACCTACCACGCCCCACACAGGGGCCTGGGAACAGCCCCCCCACCCCGTTTCACAGGGAGACAGCCCCCTGAGGCTAGTCTGGGAGGTGGGGAGCCCACCTGAAGTCCAGCACTCCCCTGGCCCCAGCCCCTTGCCAAGTTGCTCCTGGACTGCACACCAAAGGGAGCCAGTTCAACGTGTCCCTCCTGGCCTCCCCCTGCCCTCCCGCTCTGGAGCTGCGAGAGGAAGGGAGGCAGGCCTAGCCAGTCCCCAGAGTCGCGGGGGGCGGGGGGTGCAACCCCAGCTTTAACATTGAACCCCCAGGACAAAGCCTGCCAGGCCCACCTGTACAAGAGGTCTGGTGCTCCCCCAAGTCCCAGGTGGGTTCACTGCTGAACCCCAGGACAGGGTGGACAGCTGGTAGGAAAGGCCAGGTCCAAGGTGAGCTGGGGTGCTGTCCCAGGCTGGGGGCAGGGTGAGGCAGGGGCTGCTTGGGGAGGGAAGAGGCTGGGGGGGGGGGTGGAAAGCCCTGGAGGAAGTCACCAAGCCAGGATCCCAGAGGACAAAGGCCAGCATCACCTGGACCTTGAGTCTGTCCTTACCTGCACAAGGGGCTGTGGGAGCCAGACTGGCCTGAGCGCCTTGCATGGGGTGCGGCCTGTCAGCAGAAGCAACAGAGCAGGTCCCACAGAGCTGCTGACCGCGGCTCCCCTGAGCCTCCCTGGGGCTGGAGGGCGTGTGCCTGAGGCCGCTGACTGGGCTGGGCTGGGCTGGGCTGGGCTGGCTGCGCCCACAAAGAGGACCAGAGGGGCCAGTCTCACAGCTGCCCCAAAGCCCTTCTCCCACCGCCATGGCTGCCCCAGGCGGCACTCAGGCCTCTCCCAGCCCGAGGTGGCTTTTCATTTTCTGAAACTAAAGGTGGAAGTGGGTAGGGGAACTGCACCACGGCCCTGTCCTAGCTCTTGGGTGGGTGAGGGCAGGACAGGTCCTTGATTGGCACGCCCTAGAAATCAAGGAATCAGGGTTTGAGTGTTTACCGAACAAAAGTGGGGAGCCTCCTGGTCCCTGCCCAGGAGGCAGCAGCCCCCAGCCCTCAACGCTCTCAAGAGACTTGCCAAGAAGCCTCCTCCCCCTATTATACGCCCCACACACACACACAAAAAAAAACACAGAGAGGCAAGGAAGGGGAACAACGTGCTGAAGCAGAGGTGCCCTGTGGGAAGGAGCCAGACCAACGGGAAGCCACCCCGTCTCGCCCCCGACCCGGCGCCGCCCCAGCCCCAGCCAGGGGGCGCTCAGGGCGGGTTCCCTAACCCACCAGGGTGGCTCCCGCCAGGGTGCTGAGGGGCCCTGACTCGCTCTGACAAGCGGAGGGCCAGGCTGGCTTCCCGCTGGGTGGGAAGTTCCCGGGCTGTGCAGCCCCTGACGTCCCCGCCCCAGGCCGCAGAGAAACTGCCCGGCTGGAAGAGAGAGAAACGGGCCACATTCGCGCCCCTCCCCGCCTTCCCCTCGGGGTCTCGTCCTGCTGGAGCCACAGGGCCAAGGGCGAGCTCCCGGGGCAGAGGGTCCCGCCAAGGCCACGGAAAGCGGAGGGGGCACCTCTGCACCTGAGTCCCAGCCATCCACCCCCGCGCCCTCCGGGGCCCGCCGGGTTCCGCTGAGTCCCGGGTAGAGGCTCCTCGCCCCGCGGTTAACTTCGGACTCGGCTCCTGCCGCCGCGAGCGACTCGCCCTCTCGGCTCAACAAGCTCCCGCCCCGGGCCCCGCGCAAGCGAGGTCTCCGTCCTGGGGAGGAGTTAGGCGGCCGGTCCCAGGTCGGGAGGCACACGGGACGCGGGAGGCGGTGGGTCCGGACAAGGACTCAGCCACCGCCACCCCCAGAGAAGTCCCTGCTACTGCGAGGGCGTCCCGGGCGGCTCGAGTCCCCAGACCCGGGACAAATCACTCGCGACCGGGCGCAGGCAGGCCGAGATGCAGCGGGCCTTGCCCCCAGCTTCGGGGACCCCAGGGCAAGGCGCTTCCCGGCCCCGCCGCCCCTGAGACCGAGCGGCCAGCCCTGCGCCGCGCCTAGCGAGCCATCAGAAGGACGTGGCGGCGAGGCCAAGCAGGACCCCACGGAGTTGGGGAGTTGCCCCGAACCCCTAAAACCCCAACACATTCCCGGTTGTGAGTACGCACTTTCCGCCTCCGGGCGCCTCCGCGGGGAGTCGAGCCGCAGCGCTCGCGGTCGGCGAAAGTGGCTCCGCTCGGGCGCTCCAGTCTCGACGTTCCCGGGGCGGAGAGCAACGTCCGGGGACGCACGGGACGGGTGCGCCCGGCGGCCGGGGCTGCGCCGGGCGAGGCGAGCGGCGAGAGGGGAGCGCTCCGGCGTTCAGGCAACAGCTACCCCTAGTGGGAGAGCCGCCGGGGCCGCCGCCGCCCTGCGCCCGTGCCCTGCGCCCCGCGCCCGCCGCGCCCCGAGCCCGAAGCGCTCCAGGGTTGGCTATGCTCAGGCGCAGCGCTGCTCTCCCCAGCCCTCCTGTCCGCGGCGCCGGGCGCTCACCGGCCCGTGGGCCCTGCCCTCCGCACCTTCTCGCTGCGCCCGAGGCCGCTGACCCGAGAACAACGGCGCCGGGCACGGACGCGATGGGACGGGGCGGGCGCTGCCGGGGCCGCGGCCGCGCGCGGCCGCCTCGGGCAGCGGCGGGGGGCGCGGAGCGTGGTGTGCGTGGCGGGGCCGTGCGGGGGGTGGCCGTGTGCGAGGCGCGAGTGTGAGCGCGCGCGAGAGACGAGCGGGCGAGCGGGCTCCAGCAGGCGAGCGGCGCCCGCGGGCGAACGGGGAAGGCAGCGGGGACCCAAAGTTGCCTCCTCGCGGCCCCGCTCCCCTGGCGGGGCGGGAGACGGGACCAGAGAAGCGGCGGCCGCGGACACGGGCTCCGGCAGCACCTGGGCAGCGGAACCGTAAGAGCATCAGCGGCGGGGGCGGCGTTGGCGGCGGCGGCGCGCGGGAAGCGAACCGAAGCTCCGGCGCGGCTCTGCGAGCGCTGGAGAGCTACGCTCAGGTGCGCAGCGAGAGGGACGTGGGCCCGGTCCAGGCTGCAGGGGCCGCGGCCGCGCCGGCGCTCGCACGAACTGGAGGACTTCCACTGCGGACGCCTGGGTCCCTGGGCCAGCTCACCGTCCTGGGCGGCATCCCCGGCGGGGTCCCCCGCCCCCGAGAGCTGGCTCGGCAGTCCGGCCCCCCGCCTGGCCGCCCCGCCCTCCAGCCTCCAGCGCCCGCCCCAGGCCCGTGATTTCTAAGGCATTGGCAACGCTGAAGGGGGCATCTCCGGGCTCAAGTTGCAAGGGGGCGGGCCCCGCCGGAGGTGGAGTCTCCCGCCAAGTGAAGTCTCGGCTATAAATTGAGCTCCCTGCACCGTTTCCGCCAGATGCCTGGGCAGGCCGCCCCGCCGTTGGTGGGGGAAGGGGGTGGGGGGTCCCAGGGGGCTCGGGGGGCCACGGCCACCATGCTCCGCTCCCTGCTGCTTCACTCCCTGCGCCTCTGCGCCCAGACGGCCTCGTGCCTCGTGCTCTTCCCGCGCTTCCTCGGGACGGCCTTCGTGCTCTGGCTGCTCGACTTCCTGTGCATTCGCAAGCATTTTCTGGGTCGTAGACGCCGGGGTCAGCCCGAACCTGAAGTCGAGCTCAACAGCGACGGTGAGGAGGTGCCCCCCGACGACCCGCCCATCTGCGTGTCGGACGACAACCGCCTGTGCACCCTGGCGTCGCTGAGGGCCGTGTGGCACGGCCAGAAGTTGGATTTCTTCAAGCAGGCGCACGAGGGTGGCCCGGCGCCCAACTCCCAAGTGGTCCTGCCGGAGGGGTTCCAGTACCAGCATATCCTCGATTTCGCACAGGGAAACCGCCCGCTGGTGCTCAATTTCGGCAGCTGCACCTGACCACCGTTCATGGCGCGCATGAGCGCCTTCCAGCGCCTGGTCACCAAGTACCAGCGCGACGTGGACTTTCTCATCATCTACATCGAGGAGGCACACCCCTCCGACGGCTGGGTCACCACAGACACCCCTTACAGCATCCCACAGCACCGGAGCCTGGAAGACCGGGTCCTTGCGGCCCGCGTGCTGCAGCAGGGCGTGCCGGGCTGCGCGCTGGTCCTCGACACCATGGCCAACTCCAGCAGCTCGGCCTACGGCGCCTACTTCGAGCGCCTCTACGTCATCCAGAGCGGCACCATCGTGTACCAGGGCGGCCGTGGCCCCGACGGCTACCAGGTCTCCGAGCTGCGCGCCTGGCTGGAGCGCTATGACCAGCAGCTGCACAGCGCTCTGCCCCGTCCAGTGTAGGCAGCCAGCGGACCCTGGGCTCCACGTGGCAGGCCCTGCCTTCGAGTTCTCGAAGACCACGTGCAAGCATTCCCAACGAAGTCAGGTTTGGCGAGGGCTCGGTGACGCCACTGTGCTGAGCCACAAGCTGCAGGCTGGGTCTGCAGCCTCAGCCGAGCCGCCTGGAGACTCTCCCCACCCCGAACCCCTACTCTGCCTCTGTGATGGTCCCTCGCCTGCACCCGCCTGGCTGGCTCTAAATCCCCTCCCAAGTGTGGGTGCTGCGCCACCCTTTGTCTGTGTGCTCGTGGACTTGTCCTGCAGAGGCTTCTGCCGTGTTCTTGCACACCCCCTCCCCAGAGAGAAGAGCCAGCACCTCTAGCCAGGCACAGAAGCCCCCCCCCCAAAGAGCCTTTGGCTGCACCCTCACGCCCTGAGCACAGCTGGGTGCCAGCACCGCGCGCAGCCCACCCTATTGCCTGGCACCCACACCTGTCGCGCTTCTCGCGGGCATGCCCTCCTGCTTTGTGTTTGTGTCTTGTGCCTGAGGTGGGTGGGGGGCTTGGGATGGGGAAGGGGAAGGGTGGGCAGGGTTGTTTCCCCCCCTTATTTTGGGTGCTCTGGAGCCCCACTGCTGATGACGAGCCGTCTCTAACTGGTCTTGACCACGAGCTGCTTCCGAATTGCAGGGGACTCACGGCAGAGCCTGAAACCAGCGGGGGGAAGTGCTCTGGGTTTCCGTGGGGAAACCGCCTCAACGGGGTGGGAAAACGAGGTTAGGGACTGTCGGGGCCGGGCTGGAGTGGGTGGCTCAGGGGGCACTAGTGAGGTGGTCCCAGCACCCAAACAACAAGGAAGAGGCTAGGACTCCCAGCAGACTGGGCTTGGGTGGCTGACTAGGGGGGCGGGGAGTGGGGGGAAAGAGCTTGGGGACCCCAAGTGAGGGGCCTCTGGGCAGCACTGCGGATTGCAGGGCCGGGAGGTGGGGGCCCCTGACTTGAAAGACATTTGGTGAGTGTTTTGCTGGAAATATTCCCTGTATATAAACTTCTGTTACAGCTACAATAATAAAGGCTTGAATTAAACTGCTTTCGGGTTGCCTTTGGTCCCCTTCTTTTTCCTGCCCCTGAACAGCGGTGGGAATTAGACACAAATCTCTCCCTCGCGTCCCCATAGTGACCCCAGGGGGGAGGGTGGCTGGAAGGAGCCAGGCGGGCAGGGGACGGCGGCGGGGGGGGACGGGGGAATAGGGGGTGGGGGATCTAAAGAGAAAGGGTCTGCGGCTGTGCCCCGGGGCGCGTGCCCGTGCGCGCACGTACTGGGGTGGAGAACTTGGGGCCCGGAGAAGAGCGAAGAAGCGGAGCTGGGCGGGGCCCTGGAGGGACGCGGGAGAAACAGGGAAACATGGGGGTCCTCACTTGCCGCCGCGGGCGCGCGCGCGCACGCAGACACACGCGCGCACACACCGTTACAGCTGCCCCTGCAGGATCGCGTCTAACTTCTCCCAGCGTCCCACTGTTCGCGGAGGGGGGGCAGTGTGGAGGGCCATGGGGGCTTTGGACCAGGTGGGGCCAGACTCCCGGCTACGCGGGCGCCTCTGCACACCTGGCCCTCCGTAGCCCCGCTCCAGCACCTGGCTTCTCCCTTACCCGCTTTCCGCACCTGCAAAATTGTCCCCCCACGCCCCTCCCATCCCCGTGGGGCTGCTGGGGAACGCGGGAGTCCGGACTAGCCAAGCCCCCGGCGGCGGAGGGAAAGGTGACGGGGGCGGGAGCGTGGCAGCGCAGCGCCATCACACTGGCAGCAGCACCTACTGCGGGGTGGGGGCGGCGCGGAATGCGCCCCCCTCCCAGGGATCCCCCTTCTCCTGCCTCTCCTCAGCTTCCCCAAGTTCGAGCCAAACCACCACCATCCCCAAAGCCCTGGGAAGCGGAGGAGAACAGGAGGATGAGCGGAGAGAGGCCAGAAAGAGGGGGGTGGCCGTTTCGGGGCCTGGGGCTGGAGAGGAGGGGGTCTCGGTGTTTGACACAAATCCCCACCCGTTGTCAACGCCAGGCGCGGCCACGCAACCCCCCCCCCCCTCGCCCTCTGCCCTGCTGCTCCCTAGGTGGGAGGGACGCCGGGACCTAGGGGTTAACTCGGCCTCACCTCCCTCTGCGAGCGACACCTGGGAAGCAGCAGAGGGGGTGGGAGGAGACAGGAGAGAGCGCGGGGACCGAGTCCCCGGTCGTGAGCGAGGGGACTGGGGCTGCCGAACCGTCCCGGCTGGGGAGCCCGGGGCCGTCCGGGTTGGGGGAGGGAAGGGCAGTGTCCGTGGGCGCCTGGGTGTGAGCGCGCGTGCACTCAGGAGGGGTCTGCGGGGGCGAGCGGGGGCGCAGCAGGCGGGAGGGGGGAGAACGGACCCTGCACCACCCAGGCCGCCCCCCTCTCGGCGCCCAGCCCCCACGCCGCTCCTCCGTGACAACTTTTTGAAACTGATACCCTGGGCTGGGGGGAATTTTTCTTTTCTTTTTCTTTTTTTGTTCTTCTTTAAAAGTATTTACATTGAAAAATAACTTTTAAGGAAAAAATGGCACAGATGGTATTTCTGCATCTTCTCCCTTCCCCCTCCTCTGGTGCGCTGCTTCTCACCCCAAACCCCCAGGAAGAATATGGAGCAAGCGGCGGGGACCCGCTGGTGTCTGGGGAGCCCCCCCCACCCACCCAGCGCCACCCGCGCTGGCCTGGGTAGGGGTTTGGGGGGAAGAGAGCAAGCGGAGGGCGTTTCAGGACAGTCCGGGGCCACCGCGGGGCCCCACTGCGCGCTCTGGCGCTCCCCGAACCTGCCTGCCACTCGGGGGTCCAGTCGGACCCGCCGACCGACCTCTCCTCCCAGCGAAGCTGCGCCCTCCGGCCTACCCCGGCTCCGGGAGCGCAGCTCCGAGCGCCTGGCGCTGGGACCCGCGGCCCCTGTCACCGCCGAGGCGCCCGCCGCCCCCGGGGCGTTCTGACACCCCACGACCGCCTTCACCACCTTTTCCTCTCTCCCTGCTTCCCCTTCATCTTTCTGTTTCTTTCTCTCTTCCTTTGCTCGCCTTTTTTTCTTGTTTCTTCCTTTCCTTTCTTACTCTGTCTCTCTTTTCCTTTAAAATCTGCCCTCCTTATAAAAACAAGGCGCGCTCATTGTCCAAATCACAGAAGTCAGTCGGGAGAAGAAAATAAAACCAACCCCAGGCGGCCTCGCTGTGCGCACTTTCAAACATGCCTCTTCCCGGCCCCCCACACTTGTAAAGACGTATTTTTAAAAGCAAGAGCGGGACTAGCCCTTCGAAGCCTGATGTTACTTTTTGACTCCTCCAGCCCTCTTTCCAAGTTCCGAGCGGCGCCAGGGATGTGCGCGCGCCCGGTGTGAGGGCGGTTCCCCTGCGGAACCGAGTCCTGAGCAGCCTGCGACCGGGCCGGCTCCGCGTCCTGGCTCCGCGTCCGGGCTCCGGGTCCTGCGAGCTCCCTGGTTGGAGTGAAATTGTTCTGTCGAGGCAGGTGCACGCCTTTAAAGATGTCTGCTCTGTCCTCTTTCGCTAAACTACCTTCCAGAAGTTCTATTTGGTTTTATTGTTTTCTATTTTCCCAGTGCTCTCTATTTATAAGTGAAAATGTGAAGGGAAAACACAAACCCATACTCCACAGTAAATTTTAAATACAGGAGAACACAGAGCAGCAGTGCCAGCCTTGCTGAGAACAGGATTTTTCAAGCTGCAAGTGGGGACCCAGCAGAGCGCCATGAAATCCACTTACCGGATGTTTCTGTTCCAGCATCTGGACAGAAACAGAATAAATACAACACGAACACCGTGGATCACTGCATCTTTGGAAACTTTTGTCTCAAATGTGCGTGCATGCCCGCAGGTGGCCAATGTGAGACATGTTCCTCCTGAGACATCGAACACATTTAGCAATGTTCAAAAGCCACCACCCTGGCCAGTCACCGTTCTTTCCTGGCCCCCGACAGCGCCCGTGCACCTCTGCATGTCTCCTTCCAGACTTCACCTGCTGGCATTCTCGGATACGGGTTCCACCATCAGGATCACGTGGCACAGTGCTGAGTGACTGCCCCGCCGCCCCATCACTTTGCTCCGGCCATCCGTCCTCCCAGCACCCTTTCCCCGATCCGTGCATCTAGACAGAGCCAGTCTGTGCCTGCAGGGTAACTTGCACCGGGCACCGTCCGGATGTCTGAGCCACACCCCACCTGGGGGGGGCTCCTCTCTGCCCTCGTCCTCACCATCAGGGTTTTCAAGGCCCACTGTTGGCCCAGCCCCCTGGTCCCCCTTAAGCCGCAGAGGGAGGTGGGGCACGAAATGAGTTGGTCACGAAGGTCTTATTTGCCCCTTGAAGGCACAACGCCTCTTCCAGGAGGACCCAGAAGGAAGAGCATCCCGGTGGAGGTGCTGCCAGGGCAGAGCCATGGAGGCCTGAGAGGAAAAGTGTGTTCGAAAGGCAGGGAGCCCCCCATGGGGCTGCAAAGCAGGAGGGTGGCGGGGAGGAGGAGGAGGAAGAAGAGCAGAGAAGAGCCTTGGGCACCAGCCCAGGAAAGAGGGGACGTCAGAGGGAGAGGGGAAGGAGTGTGACTCCCTGGGACCGGGGCTGTGTGAGTACGTCCAGCCATCCCCCACTGACGGAGGGGACAGCTGCACTTGTAGGGGACAGCTGGCATCTCCGTCTTGGCCCCAGCAGCTGTCTCCTAGGTACTTACCTGAAGGAAATAATGAAAACACCAACCAAAAGGACAAGTCGGTACCAAGAGGTTCATGGCCTCCCCTTTGTATTACTCAGACGTCCATCTGTGGGAGGACAATGCCCCGACCATGGGACTCTGCGCAGGTGCAGCCGTAGGAAGTGACATCTGTGTGCTTGTCCTGGGGCCCGGCGCTGGGCAAAGCGCTTCGTGGGGAGCATTTGGTTTGGTCGTCCGCACACCCCTCCTAGAGGAACGTGGCCATGAGCCCCACTCCACTGAGACAGAAGCCCAGGCTTACTGTGGCTGGAGTGGCTGGACCGAGGTGTCCCGGCTGAATCACATCCTCCTCCAAAATCTGTGTGGGGAACTCCTGACCCCTGCTACCTGAGACTGTGCCCTTAGTGGGAGACAGGATCTTTGAAGTAGTAATTAAGTTAGGATGAGGACACTGGGTGGGGCCCTCAGGACTGGTGTCCTTATAAGAAGAAGAGATTAGGATTAGGACACAGAGGCACAAAGAGGCAACCAGGTGAAGGCCCAGGGAGGAGGCGGCCACCTGCAGGCCCGAGACAGAGGCCTCAGGAGAAACCAGCCTCCAGAACTGTCAGGAAGTTGCTCAAGCTCCCCCCCGCCCACCCTCCTCCTCCGCCCCAGCCTGTGGTACGTGGTCAGGGCAGCAGCGCAAACTGGTACACAGGGTCACACTCTAGACAGGGCCTGGAGCGGCCTCTGCGACCCCCGCACAGCGGTCCACCCTCCCACCAGGGCTCTATGCAGATGCAGCTTCCAGGACCGCTCGTCTGAACTGGGCGGTGAGTGTGCAAGCTCTGCCTGGGTGTCTGCAGGGGCACACGCACGCAGCTCCAGAAACGTCTCCCCGGGGAACTCGCGGGAGCTGTCTCTGTGTGGGCGGACTAGCGTGTTTTCTTACTTTCTCCTTGGTGCTCGTCTGGAGCCTGTGATTTTTCTGTAGTGAACACGTATTGCTCTTATGACAGAAAAATAAAATCAAGAAGCAGCAAAAACAAAGGCTGCGGCGAGTAGGGATCTGCAGGCAGGGAGGCCAGGGCAGACTGAGGTTCTGCCAGAGGCGGGGGCTCTGGACTGGGCCCTGGTGCGGGATCGGTGCTGAGAGGAGGGACATTTGGGAGGGGGAAAGGGGGCGGGGCCGCTGAGTAAAATACAGGACAGTAGTTAAATATGAATTTCAGACAAGCAACAGATAATCTTTTAGTATAAGTATGTCCAAATATTGCGTGGGTAGATTCACACATATACCAAAACTCGTATTGGCTGCTTATCGAAATTCACTTTTAACTGGACGGCCTGGGTTGGTTGCTGGTTTTACTAAATTTGGCAGTGATAAGGGGGGCGGGCCACAATGCAGTCTCTTCAAGGCCTGGGAAGGGGCACCCTTGGAGCTCAAGGGACCACGGCTAGACAGGGGACCCCTAGTCTCCAAGGTCTTTGGTTCCACCTTCCAGACACAGCTGGGCCCCGTGCTGGACAGAGGCCCCGACTGTGCAGCGCCTGCACCTGGGGACCTAGGGCCAAGGAGGAAGCTCCGTCGGCACCCCCAGCCCCATGGCTGGCAGGGCCTGGTTCAGAAAGCAGGGCCCAGGGCCAGTAAGGCAGCAAATCTAAAGCTTTCCCCTCTCTTCTGTGGCACTGCAACTTGCCATGGTTTTATTTGCTATTTTAACACCATCATAAATAAAGAAAAAAATTAATATTTAAAATTATGCATTAGTCTTGGTTCTCCAGAGACACAGAACCAATCGGATGGATGCAGAGTTGGACGCAGACGCTAAAGAATTGGCTCACGTGGAAGTGGAGGCTGAGGCCAAGACCCGCAGGCGGCAGCCCGGGGCCCAGGAGGGCCGGCCACGTAAGTTCCAAGGCCGCCAGAGAGAGCAGGTCCTCCCTCCCCACCCCCACACCCCCCCACCCCCGCCCGCCTTCCCCATCACTCAGGCCTCCAGAGGGTTAGACACAGCAGGCCCGCTCCCCGCTGGGGAGGGCAGTCTGCATCACTCTGCCCACCGATGCAAATGGTAATGCCTCCTCCGGAATCCCCTCACAGACACCCCAGAAAAAAGTCAGCTGGACACAGAAAGTTAACCATGGCAAGTTATTAGCACAAAGTTTCCCATTCATCTTTCCAGCTTTTTTTTTCCAGATTTTATGTATTTACTTTTAGACAGAGGGAAAGGGAGAGAAACACCAATGTGTGGTTGCCTCTCACACGCCCCCTACTGGGGACCTGGCCCACAACCCTGGTATGTGCACTGACTGGGAATCAAACCAGCTACCCTTTGGTTCACAGGCCAGTGCTCAATCCACTGAGCCACACCAGCCCCAACCAGGGCTCGCTTTTCAATCTTAAATGCAGTATAAGATCCTTTCATCCATGTGAGAAATCGCTGACATGTCCCAGTTCGTATTTCGCGGCTCGCACGCGCACGTGGATTTCGTTCTCACCGGAATACGCCCGCCGCACGAACGGACTCACTCACCTGCTCTGCCCTCACTTCCCACACATGCACATTTCAGCGCCGCCCTCCGCCTTCAGCTGGCTGCTGAGGAAGGAGGGGCTGCAAGCAAGGGGGCTGTGGGTGCCCGTCTCTCCCTGTCTCTCCCTGTCTCTCTGCACCATCGTTTGCCAGGCTAGCGGCTTCCACACACTCGGAGTCTCAATGAACCCCCACGTCGTGCGGGTCACCGACTGCCCGCGCTCACAGGTGGCCCAAACGCCTGGTACGCACGGGGGCGTCGGGGCACTGGGGTGCGCTGCTCTTCCCGGCTCACACGCGCTGCAGCGCCCCATCGACTTCACAAAGGAACACAAGCGCAAAGGCAAAACTTAGTACGGATTCCAAGACGGTGACAGAGGCGCATTAAGTCAAGCCCCAGGCCTTCAGTGCAAGGGACGCCAGACTGCAGCCGAGGATGCACACCCATGACGCCAGGCCTGACTGCCAGGCCCAAGGCAGCCCTCCTGGCATCCCAGTCAGGGCCTGCACACACCCGCGCACTCACACATGGGGGCACGCGTTTGCCACATGCACTCAGGCACACACAGGTGACGGATCCCTGAGTGGGATTGGCTCCTCAGCTTGGTCAGCACAGTGGGCAGTTAGGGCTGCTCCTGGTTCTCCAGGGAGGAGAGTGGAACTCAGCGATGTTAGCTAACATCCCCAGGATACACGCTTTGGGCCCCCGAAGCCATTCCCTTGGCTCCTCCCACTGCACTTGGCTGCCCTTGGCTTGTGCCCAGGAGGGCTGTGAAGAAAGCAGATGGTCAAGTGCCGGCTCAGGGAGGCCCGGTCCCAGAGGCGGGGCCGTGGGTGAGGAGGGGAAGGTGCCAAGCAGAGGAGGGTACAAAGGCCAAGCCATGGCATTCAGCCTGCCGCTCAGCCAGAGATGCAGTGCAGGGGTGTGTGTGAGTGTGCGTGAGGGTGTGTGAGAGCCGGCGTGTGAGTCTACAGGAGGCTATACCACGTAACTTCGCTCTCCAGACCCTCGCTGAGCCCCCCCACCCCCGGACCCTCCAGGCCTGTATGAGACTCCTGGGAGGCCTGGTCCCAACCTCAGAGAGCCACCAGGCTAACTGAAGAGACAGAAACCAGCAATGCAGAAAGGCCAGGAGGTGGGGAACCCAAGGTGGGAGGTCAGGGAGGACTTCCTGGAGGAGGTGTTGGGAGCCAGGTGGGAAGGGCCTCAGGGATAGAAAGAATGACATGTGTGCAGCCTTGGCAGTTAGAACATCCCAGTGGGTCTGGACAATGGCAGCGAAGTCCACGGGGCCAGGAGAGGGCAGGGAGGGGTGCAAGGTGAGGCTGGCAGGAGGCCTTTCACACAGTTCATGCTCCACCTTGAAGGCTCTGGGCAGGGGGGTGCAGAAAAGTGCCCAACGGTGAGCAGAATGAGTGGCTCTGTCCAGGATGGCTGTCCCTAACTGCAGCCTGACCCCCAAAGGAAGGTGCTGGGTTCCAGCCAGTCCAGACCACAGCCCTGCTCTCTCCTCCCCAGATGTCCGATGCCCACCCTCTGGGAAGGAGGGGCCCAGGGCTGCCAAGCTCATTGGTGAAAACAGCCCCTCACCTTGCCACCAGGGCAGAGCTGAGCTCAAGAATCTTTATGACCCTCTTCCCAAAGAAGGCGCTGGAGTCCACTCACACCCCCAGGGTTTGCTCCCTGACCCAGACAGGAGTCCTCTGCACAAACCTAGAAAGCTCAAAGGGGCACTGTCTCCAGTCTCCCATGGACCACGTGGGCTCCAGGGAGGACCCCTTGAGGGGAAGTCCCACTGGTGGCAGGAATGGGCTCACTGCCAGCTTCCTGGGGGCTGCAAACCCGACACGGCCGCACAGGGAGCCAGAGAGCATCCTGCCTGAACTGGCATTTGCAGGGAGTGTAAGACAGGCCCGGCCACGGGACTCTCTGGAGGAGAAAGAGCCAGGGAGACCTCATGCATCCTTTCCTTCCAGAGACAGGGACTCATTCCCAGCCTTCAGTGAGCCTGCTCCAGGGGACAGAACTGGCGACATGGGGCCCGCCTGGAGCACATGTTCAGGTGCGGGGCAAGCAATAATTATACACAGATAAACTCTGGATGGTAACAGTCAACAAATTAATGTTGAACAGCAAAAATCACTATGAAGAACCACAAGGTCAGTGTGGCAGCTGTCTGTGGCTCTGGAGTGGATCGGCCCAAACCTAGTGGCTTAAAGCCACCAATGTTCTCACCCCTTCTCAAAGTCCCGAGGCCCCCAGGCAGTGGCAGTCCAGTGGGATCGGGGCTGGTGTCACCCCAAAAGCTCCCATACTCACAATTCTAGTGGCAATTCAGGTGCCAGCTGGGAGCATCCTAGGCCTGTGGCCCAGATCCTGGTGGCATCCCTGCATGCGACCGGGGCTTCATCCTGGTGTGTCAGCTGAGCTCTAAGAGCAACGGTCCCAAAAGTACGAGGCCAAGGTCTGGGGCATTTCTACAACACAGGGAGCCACGGAGCATCATTTCTGCACACTCTGTCCACGTGGCCACAGAAGTCTGCGGGCCAGAGGGGACAGGCCACGGATGCACACCGCTCGATGGAAGGCCCGCCAAGGACACACGGGGGGACAGGCTGCCTCGTGGCTGCCGTCTCCGCAACCAATGCCAGGGCAAGGGGTGACAGGAAGGTCAGGCAGCGGCCCCAGACACCAGACAGACCCCAGGGCAGAGACAGGGTCCTGCCCCATGGGAACCCCAGGAATGACGCTGGGTATCCGCGATCAGTGAGGATGGTCAGTACCATCGTGAGGACCAGTGAGGAGGACATTTCATTGTATCCGTGGCCCATGAGACCCACTAAAATAACTCACCAGGGGCGGAAGACCTGCACGTAGAGCGGGAGCGGCTGCCACTTCCAGACGGCTACACAGAGGAGCAGGGCCAGGCCACGATGAGATCCCACCGCACACCGACTGGGACAGCACTAGAAAAAAAAGAAAAGAGCAGAAAGTAACGAGTGTTGGTGAGGATATGGGGGGACGGCACCTTGGGCTCCCTGGTGGGGACAGAAACGGGTGCGGCCACTGTGGAAGAGTCTGGCAGGTCCCCGAAAAACTTCACGTAAAATTACCGAACGACCCAGTGACCCCACCTCTGGGCATAAACCCAGAAGACCTGAGAGCAGGTCCTAAGGAGACAGGTGCGCACCAGGGGCCCAGCAGCATCCTCCACAATGCCAAAAGGTGGAAGCCACCCAGGGGTCCAGGGATGGAGGAACAGCTGAGCGAAGTGTGGTGCCTACGAAACCGGGATGTTACTCAGCCCTGAGAAGGAAGGAGAGTCGCAGGCCACAGCCGCCGCCACCTGGACGGCGCCTCCAGGATGTTACAGAAGCCAGTCTCGAAAGGGCGTGATTGTCCACCCCCACTTCTGTGAGGTCCCTGCCGTGGTCAGGCCCACCGAGAGGGGAGCAGAGGGCAGGGCTGGGGGAGGGGTGGGGAGCCTGTGTGTCATGGGGACAGAGTTTCAGGTTTGCAAGATGAAGAGTCCCGAGGACAGATGGGGGTGGATACGCATCGATGTCCATTAATGGCTGAAAGGATGAATTTTATGTTATACGTATTTTATCACAATTTTAAAATACACACGTGAGTGTTTTAAAAAGAGTGTCTCTATCATTCTTAGGCTAGAGGAAATTTTCTTATTTAAAGAAGAAAAGGCACACCTAAAGGAAATATTGCTAGATGACAAAATTGGTATTTTTTTTCTGTAACTGAAGATGCCCTGAGCACAGCCGGCACGCGGCAGTGTTTCTGCCCGCTGGCCCCCGCCATCCACCAGCCCACCCAGGGCTCCACCTACAGACTCTCTTCTTTGGGCTCTGCGGGCAGAAGCCTGGCGGGCAGGAGGAGGCTGGGGCCGGAGGGGAGTCCCCAGAGCCCTGGGCGGGGTGCCGTGGGGTGGGCGCCTGTGCCTGAGACCACAGCTCCAGCCAGGGCCTTCCTCCACCCGACCCCTGTGCGTCCCGTCCAGCAGCTCTCCCTCCGCACACCCCTCAGGGCCTGGAGGGGCGTGGCCCACGTCGCCCGCCTGGACACAGCACGGGCCCTCGTTGGTTCCTCTGCACCTCAGCAAACAGCCCCTTCATTAAATGCTCCTCAAATGTCCCCTGTGAGAGGGTCGGCGGCTTCCTGCTGACACCCGGCTGTTCGGAAAGGACCGAGCAGAGTCTGTGGGAGCAGACTTGCAGCTCACGCAAGGAGGCTGGGCACGCAGGAGAGAGACGGGCAGAGGACGGGCACCAGCCCCTGCCCAACGTGGAAGCGAGGATGGCAGGGGACGCGTGAGCCCACCCCCGTCCTGCGGTGGGCAGGCAAGTGGCCCCCAGAATGTCCACGGCCTAATCCCCAGACCTTGTGCACAGATGTCCCCTGATGTGGCAAAGAGACTTTGCAGACGTGATGAAGTCTCGACGTGAGAAGAGGGATGGACTTTCCCAGAGGACCCAGCGTCAGCACGACAGCACCCTTAGAGGGAGGGGGGGTCGGGGGCAGGGGGTGCAGTCAGAGGAGAGAGTTCGGACAATGCTCTGCTGCTGGCTTTGGAGGAGGAGGAAGGGGCCACAAGCCGAGGAGCACAGGTGTCTCCACAAGCTGGAAACGGAAGGAAGAAAAGGGTCCCCTGGGGTCCCAGAAGCCCCGCCCCACCCGGACTGCCGCCTGGGGAGACAGCATCAGATGATAAGAGAACAAATGCATGTCATTGCAGCCACGCAGTTGTGGTAATTCGTCATAACCCAAGTAGGAACTGATGACACGTTCACTGGGTGCCAGGGCACCTTGAACTCCGTGATGCCGCGTCTCTTCCCTCCACAGAAGGAGGATCACCTCTGCCTGAGAGCGTGGACATGGTTCTGGCATCACAGGATGGTCATGAGCTCACACAGGCATCACAGGAGGCACACTCAGCCCCGTGGCCTGGGGGGGCACCCTGGTGTGCCCCCCACTCTGGCTCTGGGCCACCGTTCACGGCTTTAACCAGCAGAGGGTCAGTCTAGGGCATCTGGGGCCACGCCGCGGGCGGCCTGGCAGCTTCCGCTTTCATGTGGAGGGGCGTCTGGAGCAGCCACGTAGGTCAGGCTGCTCCGTGGGGAGGAGGGAGGACTGGCCATCCCAGTGCCCCAGGCTGCCTTCTGACCGCACTGGAGCATCTGTGCAGACCCACCTGCCCCCAGAAGTCTGGGAGCCCGGCTGTGCAGCAGTCAGGAGGGAGACACTGGGTGGGGACCCCAGGAGCACCGGGAGGGCCCCCGCAGGTGAAGTGTTGTGAGGGCCCATGGCAGGGGTGAACTGTGGGGCATGGGCCCCCTCCCTCCACTGGAACGAGAGCCACAGACCCTTGCACCCCACCGGGACGAGCCACAGGCACAGGTGTGCCTGTTCTCCGTGAGCATCCAGGTGAGGTGCATCCACCACCACACCGGAAAAGTCAGTGGCTGCCGGGGGTGGGGGCAGGATGACTGCTTCCTGGCAGACGGTGTCCTGGGGGCGCGGGCAATGTTTTGGAAGCAGACAGAGCTGGTGGCGGCACCACACTGCACGTGTGCTAATGCCACTCAAGCGCACACTTTCAAACGGTTAATTTTGTGCTGCGTGCATTTTCCCTGGGTAAAGGAGGGTTACACGGCGTGAACAGCAAGTTGGCAGAAAGATGGGTACAACGCAAAAGGGCACAAATTATCCCAAATGCATTTACAGGCACGCACACACAGACACGGCAAAAACCTCACATCAGGTGCGGGGAGGCGCAGCGCGCGCCCGAAAGGTGTCTCCTCAGGGCAGCGGAGCCGGGAGCTGCGTGTTTGGAAGGAAGACCGGCGGGGAGGGGGAGGGGCTCCAGCCATAGCTAATGCTGATTTCGTGTTCAGAAATCAAAAGCAAATGTTGCTATATGCGTCGAATCTGCGTTGTGGCTGGTCACGGTTCTATTTTCTCTCTACTCTCCAGTGTGTTTGAAGTATTTCATAATGTAACATGAAAAGCAGCGCACTCACCCAGTCCTACCCCACGTCCCTCCCAAAACAGGAGGAAAAAAGCCCTCAGCTCTTGGGAGCCTCTCCCGGCTCTGCCCACAGGGAAGGAGGTCTGGGGCTCAGGACTCCACTGGACTCTGGGCAGGGACGAGCAGCGGGGCGTGGAGGGGGACAGCGTGAAAGACCCTCAGCCCTGCGCAGCCCCCAAGCGCATCCACACGGGGTCCGGGTGCAAAGAGCAGGCGCAACAGTCCATTCTCCCCGACCGTGGGCTCCGCCCCGGCAGCGGGCTGTGCTGCCTGCCCCTCTGGGTGCCCCAGGACTGATGGAGCTGGTGCCTGAAAAAGGTCCGGGAGCCCAGTGACCGGTGACCAGTGGCCATAGTTCTAGATGTCCCCATTACTGAGCAAGAGGCCTGGGCTGCGCTGGGCTCCCAATCTTTTGCTGGCTGGCGAGCTCCTTCCTTCCCGGGACTGCAGTCCCACCTGTGCCAGAGGTGGGTGGACAGCCTGGAGCCAGAGGGGCGCACGTTGACACCTAGAGCCCCCCTTGAGGCCACGAGCCCCTCATCCCTCCCCCACTGCACTTCCTGGACTGGAGCCCCTGACACCCCGGCCCCTTCTCTTAACAAATGCTCCTCATTCTGCAGCCTGCAGCCTGGGGCGCACCTGCGGGCAGCTCCTTGGGAGCCAGGTCCCCGGAGCACAGCCTGCCCAGTTTGGGGAGTAGCAAACCAGGTCCCAGACAAGCCTCCAGCTAGCCCTGGTCAGCAAACCTCCACGGAGCCCCTGCTCGAGGCAGGGCGCACACTTCCGGCTGCAGCGATGGGATGGGATGGAATTCGGGGCTATGGAGCCCAAGCCCAGCTCTCTCCCCTTCTGAGGGAAGAAAAAAATTGTCACCACCACACAGACTGGCCCAGATTGGCCGGCCCGCGCCTGGGCCTACCCCTCAGGAACCATGTGGACCACAGACCCATTGCTGTCTCCCCGTGTCTCAGTTCGCTTGTTTGTTAAAGGCAATGTTCTATTTGTCTAAAACATCTTATTTGTAAAAATGTATTTTGTTTGTGAAAAATAGTGATAGCCGCAGCCCTACAGTGTGGGTCGCCGTGAGGACTGATGGAGCCGATAAGAGAGAAACACGGCAGCACCTGGACACGCAGAGCACCGGGCAGAGGTCGCGGGGCAGAGGTCGGCTATCACCACTGCTGTGCTGCCGGGACCGCCGCCCCCCGCAACCCTTCCCCTCACTCCAAATAAATCCCCCAGCTCCTCAGTGAGTCCCAATTTGAACCATATGGCCCAGGTCTAAAAGCTTCCAGATGTCAGAAGCGTTTGCAACTGCCGTGACACATCTAGAAAATAAATCATTTACAGAAGGAATTTTTTTTTTTTTACCGCCTTTCATTCCCCCAGATATTGCACAGGCCACTTGAGAAGGAAAAGCATACGGCGGGTGTCAGCAAATAATTCTGAGAGTTATAAATAGCCTTTGGATGCCTGAGCAGAAAGGGGCTTGGAAAGAAATTCTCCAAGCCCCTCGGCTTACAGGGGGCCGTGCTTGCCTGCGAGCAGAGGGACGGGGCCCCCAGCCCCCCGCTCCAGGCCCCTGCGGCCCCCAGCGGGCCAGAGCAGAGGCAGGACCGCTCCTAAGAGACTGTCCACAGATGAGCAGGATTTTCTCACACAGCAGGGCAGTCCAGGGCGGCCAGTGAGCGTGATGGAAGTGGAGACAGCATTCTCCACAACACTGGTGGGCTTCTAAGAGGAGGCATGGCCGGCGTTCTCTCCCTTCCTGCGCGCCATCCCACCTTTGTGTCCTTGGCCGTAACTAGTCAGTCTTCCCAGAGGAACGTCCCTCCCACCAAACGCACAAGGTCCAGGGCAGGAAGGTGGGAGCAGTGAAGCGTTTCTCTGGCGTCCATCATTTATAACCCTTGGGGTCAGCTTGCGCCTGGCCCAGGGCTGGGTGCTGGCAGCCCACCGACTCAGTTGAGGGGAGCTGATGTGGAGGATCCCTTCGACTCGGACACACAGAGAGATGGGCCAGGGCATGGGACCGTCAGAGAACACTTCTCGGAGCCGTGGAAATAGGGTGCAGTAAGGGGTGCACTTGGGCAGGGTGGGCGGTTGAGAGGAGCCCTCAGCGGTTGCTCAGAGCTCCGTTCGGGGAGATCGGGGCAAACCTACGCTGTCCTAGGATAGCTGTGTGGCCTGAAGCAAGTAACTGACCCTGTCTGTGCTTTGATTTCTTCCCTGGAAAGCGGCGTTGACAGAGGCACAGAGCTACTAAGGTGGCCGTGAGTATTGAGTGGGAGAGAAAATGCCAGAACATAGCAAATGCCCCTTCAGTGTTCCTCGCTCTGCTGCTGTGGAGGGCCTGCCCTGCCTCGGAGCCAGGTCTCCGGGCAGCTAAAGGGGTTGTTGGAGGTTCATTCTGGCCATCAGGGAAGGCAGGTGGCGGGTGGTGGCAGGTGGCGGGCATCTGCACAGAGGCCCACGTGCTTAGCCATGGCTAAGACTGAGTCAGGGAGAACCAGGACTCCCAGAGAACTGTGGGAGGTAGGGGTGAGATTTACAGGGTCCATGGAGAAGGGGATCCCCAGGACCCAAGGAGGAGGTCAGTCAGAAGCCCTGGGTTGGCCCACCAGTGGGGGAGGAGGCCCAGGCCCTCCCGGAGCTGACTGGGCTGCAGCCGAGGGTCCACGGACATGGGCCATCCGGTCTGCAGACCCACCCCATGCCCTACCCCAGAAAGCCTTCCCCTGCGTCCTGGGTGACCTCGGGCTGTGTACACTGTGGCTTCTCATTTTCGAGAAGTTCAGAAACGGCTCTGGGCTGCTGTGGCCTGCGGGGAGCTCTGTTATGTGGACGGACGCGAATCCGACATGTGGAGTTCAAAGCCCTGCAGAAGTTTCTGTTTAGGAGAGAGCAGACCCTGCTCAGGAAGGCTGAACCGACACGGAGACCCACACACGCGCCGCACATGCGCTCTCACACACGCCCACATGCGCAGCTCTGGACTCTCACGCTCAGCGTCCTCCAAGAATGACAGGCCAGGAAGGTCCCCTCCCACAGGTGCTACCAGGGGAGGCGCCACGCAGGCCAGGGAGCTGTTCCAACAGCACACGGTGTGAAGAGCGCCCCCACAAGTTGTGCGATGCTGAGACCCTGGAGCCCCATTTCCTGACGTCATAAGAGCACAGTCCGATGCCTCACACCAAATGTCTGCCCAAGGGTTATCCCTGCTATGCCCCAAGCCTGCGATGGGTTTCGATTCCGTGGCCTCCCAAACAATCCCTGCTTTCTGTTCACTGTCCTGGAACCTCCTCCTGGGATCAGAAGCTTGAGCCTGAAGGGCGGGCGGGCTGGGATCTGCCCGGACATGCCGTCTCTGTCCTACACCCTCTGCTCTTCTCCTCTCCCTCCTCCCCAACTTCTGACTGGGGAGCATCTGGGTGATGTCATCAGGCCCTGAGCTGGAAAACTGAGCGCTCACCAGCCCTCTCTGAGAGCTGCCAGGGCTCGGGCCTTCTCTGACTGGAGGGGGAAATGCTAGGCTTTTTTGGAAGAGCCAAGCCAGATCTGAACACTGCTGTCCAAACCATCATCTGGCTTGGCTCAGGAACCCAGCACCCAAAATCTACCATTCACTCATTCACCTACCCACCCACCCAGTCATCCATTCATTCGTGTATCTCATCATCCATCCATCTATCCACCCATTCATCCACTCATCCATCCACCCATCCATCAATCCATCCATCAATCCACCCATCCACCCGCCCAGTTCAACAATCCAATTGAGTGCAGTGGGGAAGACCATCCACTCAACAAATATTGCCACAACCCCTCACTCTGGGCTGGGCTCTCGCCCTCACACGATTAACAAAACCAGGGTGGTGACTCCTCTTATTCGAGCCTTCAGATGTCACTCAACCCCTCAGTCTCTCCTGGAGAGGGGGCGGGAGGAGCTGCGGTTCTTTCAGGTCTGCTGATTTCACCATCTGTGAAATTCTGTAAGTCAAGATGGAAGTAGGATTCCTTTTACATAATTTACACATCTTGGGGACCCCATCTGGGCGGCAAAACCCCTTCTTCACACAGGTTGTGGGGTGGAGCTCACACGCAGCCCCCATTCCCAATGAGAAATGTTTTTATATGTTCTGAAAGTGAGAGAGAGAGTTGTCAAAAGATTGTGAACTCAGCTGGTAAATTGTGAAGCGTGGGGCTCAGCGCTGCTCAGTGCCACAGGAAACAGGACAGCTGTCATCCATTAGGGTTGTTTCTGCCCAAGTCATGGCTGACTCCAACTCAGACGGCCCTCCTGAGGGTCAGCTAGGAGGAGGCGGGTCCAGGTGCTATGCGAGCACCCTAGGTACAGGGGTTCCTGGAGGTACCAGGTGCTTTCCCTGTCCCTGCACTCTCACTCTCAGAGCAGGGGACAAGGTGTCCCTCCCAGCCCTGACAATGTCCAAGGAAGAAGACGAAGCGGAGGAAGCATCTCTTCCCAAGGTACTCTCAGGGGGGAGAAAATTTCCCAGAAGCCCCCAACAGAAAGGGGTCACGTGGCTTTCCAGAACCAATCACCTGCCAGCGGGATTCAGGGCCGGTGATGACTGACATTCTGGAGGGAAGGATGGATTTGGGGGTCAACGTTAGAGACACCTCAGAGAAATCTATTGCTGCCACACCCCAGTAATGTGTCCACATTTTAACTGACCACACAGGAGGTAGACGTGGTCTTGGTTTTGTCCAGCATCCTTCTCCCTCCTCCATAATGACCCCTTTTTCCTGTAGGAAAGGCAGCCGGTATGGCTCAGGCGGGCTGGTCCCAGCCAGCCACAGGCCCTGGCCTTCATGCGTCCTGGGGACTCACTCTATAGGCCATTGGAAGGTCTCTCCTCAGAGACTATAACAAAAACACCACCTCAAGGCCTTCTTGCCCCTTCTGAGCAGAGAGCCAAGACAGAGGCAAGCAGGAAGGTGGACGCGGGGCAAAGGGAGTGAGCTCCTGGAGTCAGCTATACCTGAAGCTGCACAGGGACTTCCCAGTATGGAAGCCAATTTTTGCCTAAACTAGTCTGAATAGTGTTTCTGTTGTCTGTCTGATGTGTGGCAGCTATGCTTGCTCAGCCAATGGACATTTGTCGAGTGCCTGCTGCCAAGGTCCATGCCAGGCACCGTGACAGAAGAGCAAGACCCACTTGGCCCCACGCAAACAATCGCCATCCTTTTCCTCTCCCGAAGGGAGCATCTTACAGGGAATTCAGTGGAAGACCTTGGACATTCTTTTGCAGGCCACGAGTTCAAAAA
>PVJI01016806.1:0-37274 GCA_004026765.1 Micronycteris hirsuta
CTCTTTTCCTACCCTTTCCTTTACCTAGCCAGCTCACATTCTTTCATTCAAACCTCACTCACTTGTTACGCACCCCAGGAAGCATGTCTCACTCCACAACCTGGGTGTGGGAGCCTTCTTTCTGTTTCCATAGAGCCAGTCATGCCTTCTTCTGTGTTGTATCTTTTCTACTATGTCGTCTGCCTCTCCAACAAAAAGTGAGCACTTTAAGGGCATTTCTGAATTTTTAGTGCCTAAAGCAGAACCTGGCATGCAACAGATTTTTTAAGAAGAGTTTTAAAAAAATGAGTAAGATGAATGACTGAATTTGACATCCAAGTCTCCAAATCTTCATAAGTAAATTTAAATTAATAACTTGCCTCCCAATATCATTGTAACAACCAAATGAGATTACATTTTTCAATACTGTTGAAAGTTAAAATGCCAAAGAATGTTAGTTATTTTTTAAAAGATGTTGCTTCTTTATTTTTACAACCTCCATTTCTCCTGGCCCCAGTCCTTCCACTGCACCTGTTCTTCCAGTTCCCAGCTACGGAGTCCCCCTCTGTCCTTTTCCTCTCCCTCAGCTTCTGCTCCTCACTTGCACAGCCCTGCTGGAGAGAACTTCACAGAGAGACTGATTAGCTACATTATAAATTTATGATCTCCAAACTCAGCTGGGTTGGGCCCTCCATGCTTCTCAATGCCTATCTTTCATTGATTTCTTTCCTATTCCAAATATCAGCTATTAAAACATTTAGAATCTCCCTAAAGTCCTCCAAACCTCATTCCTCATTTTCAGTGAATAACCAAGTCTCAAAATTCACCAAGGCATTAACTTAATCAGTTGGTATCCCCTTGGCCTCCAGTCTTAATTCCAAGCATAATTTTCCCTTTTACTTCCACCTGAAAATGAGATTTCTTTAATCAGTTCCAAGCTCAACTCCTCTACTAATTTAGTAGAAATATTTTAACTATTTTTTTCTACTTTTAGGTCCATGGGTTGACCACATGCTGGCTAATACCTAAGTTGAAAAAACAAAGTTGGAAATCTTTGTCAGATTTCATGATCCAAATTAGGATGCTTTCAGCTGAAATAAAAAGTCAACTCAAATCAGCTTGCACAACAACAACAACAAAATAATTCACAAAAGGAGAAATGGAACAGATTTAAAACTGGTTCATCTAGCATTTCATCCACATCATCTAAGACCTATACATTTTCATTTCTCCACTGCCATGTACAGCTTCATCTTAATGCTGGTTCTCCTTGCAGTTATGTGTCAGTAAGAAGCTGGGACTAGAGCTTTCTCATTTACAAATGAAGAGGAAACTTGGGAATAAAGACCAGTTTCCCATGAGACTCTCTGAAGAAAACTTTCCCAGAAGTCACAGTACACTTTTCCTTGCATCTCATTAAGTCACATGTCCTTTTCTGACCAATCATTGATAAGAGGGATGGAAATACTTTTAGGTCAATCAAGGCCACCACTAGAGCTAAGGACAAATCTCCAAATCACATTAGGAAGAGGTGGAAATGCTATCAGGGCATCAATCACAACGGTTGTTACACCCATCCAGCTACCCTCTCACTCAGGCATTCTGCCTGGAGCTGGTAAGCAAGATTTCCTCCAGACTCCCCAGGTTCTTGCTCTCTCCTCTTAAAGCTCACTGCGCACAAAAGCCCTGATGTGTAATACAGCATCAATGCCATGCCAGCCGATATCCTCCAGAAGAATTCTGTTAAAGGAGATATAGTCTGTACTCTCTTTAGTCATCTTTACATCTCAATTTCCCCGTACTCCATACACAGGTATAGCAAGTAGGTTCTCTCCTCAACCCTGGGCTGTGCTTTGTCACCTGGGAACTGAAGTACCTTCATTCCCACAGGTGGTCTTTCCCTGGGGATTCAGCCTTGGCTACTCTTGTAAGCAGACAACATGTGGTCCCCTTAAGCATGTCTCCCAAGAAGGCATGTTTGAACTCCCTCCACCTTCAAACACAAAGCCTTCGTGTAAAATATCTCATCAAACACGCTTTTGTTCAGCCTCCCACTAATCTTCCAAAAGTGCTCAGACTTGCCTGCACTCAAACACTAACACAGCCTAGAGGAACTGGCAAACAAAAGTGGGGCAGGATTAGCTTTGAAGTTAGGGGACTTCCGGCACAAACATACACTCAACACATCTTTGTTGAATAAGTATGTGAATGTAAATGCAACATAAATCCATTTCACTTCTCTCGGTCTTAGTTTTCTCATCTGAAAATTGGGTTAATAGTCAACCTCACATGGATGGGCCATTTTGGATAAGTTACTTTACCTCTTTTAGTCTCAAGTTTTCTTCCCTGCACAAGGTGGTTTATAGGGAGCTTAGCAAAGAGCTTCAGGGAATATCAAATAAAATAATATAACTAAGTGTCTGCAAAGATGCCTGACTGATTCAAGTCCTGACTAAGTGCCGTTCCCTTGCCAATCTTTTTTATCCCTCAACCAAGTAGGAATGTAGCATAGGGAGCTACCAACTACGAGATAGTAAATGGTAACGAGGCACTAGGCACAATACTAAGCTCTTTACGCTCATCAGCTTGTTTAATCTTCACAGAAGGGTCAGTGTTGTATTAGTGTCCTCTATTTTACAGATAAGGAGCCTGAGGCTCAGAAGTTAAGCAGCCAGGACAAGGTTACACCCCTGTAAGTGTCAGAGCCAAGCATCAGACCAAAGACTCTCCAACTCCAGTACCTGTTCTCTTAGTCCCCATACTGTCAGCCTGACTGAGATAGCGGCACTGGGGCCTGGCAGGTGCAATGAAATGACCGCAACCTTGGGACTCTTCTGTGAATATATCTAAAAAGTTTTTAAAAATTGGCTTGTCAAATAGTCCCCCTTAGTGGGTCTTCCCCCTGAGAAAGAAATTGTAGTTTTGCATTTTACCCTCTTTTTTCTACTCCTTCCACTATCTGACCTTGATTCACCTGCCAGTATATTTCCTTCTATCAAGTTGTGTGACCTGAATAAGTGACAGTCTCCCTAAGCTATGTCCCTTCATCACTAACATTGGATTTTAACAGCATCTTCCTCAGGGGGGAGGGGCTTAAAATATTGAAAGATAACATATTTATAAAGCATTTAACCTGGTATGTAATCAGTTCCCAATTAATAACAGCTATTATTATATGTGACTCAGGTGCTGCCTGGAGTGACCAGGTATCTTAAGATCTAGGTCTCTTAAGATCTTAAGATTGGCACAAACACCCACTTTTAACTTAGTAGAAACCGTTATGACTTCCCAATATTTCTGAGAACTCCTAGGAAGGCAGGAAGAGCTTATATTCTTGATATCTTAGGCCCCAAGTTATCACTCAACCAGCTTAGTTTATGAATTGTCTTGCTCTCCCACCTGTGCTACTCCTACTCCCACCTGCACTTGCTAGACATGACACTCAGTTCCTTCTATTGATTTGTACTGTTTTCATTCACAGTCACTGTCTCTCCCCACACACTCACATACACACAGACTGTGTGCACAGATCACTTACACAAGTCTTTTATGTGTGAATAACAGATGGGATTTACATTGTAGCAAACTGCACAACTTTAAAAAAATCTGTCCTAGCCACCTCTGTCTGTAAAAAGTCCCTTGGCCTGTTTTACAGTTCAAGCTCCAGACAACGGAAGTGTTGCTCCCCTGTGCTCTCACTGGATTCCAGTTCACGTCTGCATAGGGAAACCTGCCCCTCCTTTGTAGCCCCAGGTCCTGTTGGCCTGTTTCCAAAGAGTATCATTTTATGCCCCAACTGCTAAGAAAATAATGTTTCACTTGAATAATTAGGATGAATCATTTATCCATTATTGGCCCATCTTCCTCAGACTTTCTTGCAGCTTTATGTCATACTTAAAGTTTCCATGTGAGCGAGGTTAGAATTCGAGAAATAGAAAATAAGACTGCTTAAAGTCATGTATTCACTAATTCGTTGATTTTGTATTTTCTGATTTACTCCGTGCTAGACAATGCTACAGTCTGAGGGTGTCTTGGTAAACAAGACAGAATTGGTTACTGTCCTCATGATGCTAAAAATTAATAAATACAAGGTTTATAAATAGAGTAATTAAAGCATACTAGATATAGAAAGGGAAGTAGAAAGTACCAAGGGCGTATGTAAGAGAAAAATAATCAAGAATTTAGTGGAAAACATAAACACAGTAAGAAAAGAAATGGAAATTATACAAAAGACCCGAAATGAATTTCTAGAGATGAAAATTATATTTCTTGAAATGAGTTTTCATTAGACTGGAATAACAACATATTAAAGATTGCAGAAGAAAATGAAGGAAAGGAAAGGGCAACAGAAATTTTTCAATAGCTTGTTTTTTCCAATGTTTATAAAACTAAAAACCACAGATCTAGGAGGCTCACTGAAACTCAGGTAGGATACCCACATACAACATACACCCAAAATACAAAGTATATCATAATCAAATTTATGAAAACCAGTGATAAAGACAAAGGCATAAAAGCAGATAGGGTGGAATGCACTATGCAAACTAAAAGAAATATTAAATATTTCAAAACAAAACCTATTCAAGCAAGAACATAATGAAATGTCATTAAGGTGCTAAAAGAAAAATGTACAATTATACACCTAGACTTTTAAATTCAACAAAAAATATTTGTTCTTTAAATTATATTTTATTGATTATGCCATTACAATTGTCCCAGTTTTTCCTCTTTTGCCCTCCTGCACCCATCACCCCCCACTCCCTCGGGCAGTCCCCCCACCAATGTCCATGTCTATGGGTCATGCCTATTTCATGTTCTTTGGCTAATCTATTTTCTATCTGTACTTTACATCCCCATGACTATTCTGTAACTATAAATTTGTACTTTTGAATCCCTTCACCTCTTTTGCTCATCCTCCTTACCCCTTCCCATCTGTCAACCATCAAAACATTTTCTGTATCTATGATTCTGTTTCTGGCCTGCTTGTTGATTTTGTTTTTCAGATTCAATTATTGATAGATATGTATTTGTTGCCTTTTTATTGTTCATATTTTTTATATTCTCTTTCTTCTTAAAAACGACCTTATAACATTTCTTGTAATTCTGGATTGGTGGTAATGAATTCCTTTCACTTTTTCTTGTCTGGGAAGCTCTTTATCTGCCCTTTGATTCTAAATGACAGCTTTACTGGGTAGAGCAATCTTGGCTGTAGGTCCCTGCTTTTCATGACTTTGACTATTTCTTGCCAGTCCCTTCTGGCCTGCAAAGTTTCTTTTGAGAAACCAACTGACAGCCTTATGAAAACTCTCTTGTAGATAACTAACTGCTTTTCTCTTGCCGCTTTTAAGATTCACTCTCATCTTTAACTTCTGGCATTTTAAATATGATGTGTCTTGGAGGGGCCGCTTTGGGTTCACCTTGTTTGGGACTCTGTGCTTCCTGGACTTGTATGTCTAGTTCTTTCACCAGACTAGGGAATTTTCCTTTCATTATTTTTTCAAATATGTTTCCAATTTCTTGCCCTCTCTCTTCTCCTGCCAGCGTCCCCGTGATGTGAATGTTGGCATGCCTGAAGTTTTCCCAGGGGCTCCTTACACTACCCTTATTTTTTTATTATATATTCTTTTTCATCTTGTTGTTCTGACTGGTTGTTTGTTGTTTTTTTTTCTTTTTTTGCTTCCTTATATTCCAATGTCTGATTAGATTCTCAGCTTCATCCATTCTACCATTGATTTCCTATAACTGTTCTTCATTTTAATTAGTATATCCTTTGTTTCTGACTGGATCTTTTTTATGCTGTTGAGGTTCTCACTCAGTTCTGTGAACATCCTTATAACCAGTGTTTTGAACTCTGCATCTATTAGCTTGTTGCCTCCATTTTGTTTAGTTCTTTTTCTGGAATTTTGTTTGGTTCTTTCATTTGGGACATGTTTCTTTGTCTCATTCTGACAGCCTCCCTCTGTTTGTTTCTATGTATTATTAGGTACAGCTGCTATGTCTTTCAGGATTTTTAGTGTGGCCTAATGTAGTAGGTGTCCTGTAGAGTTCAGTAAAACAGCCCCCCCAACTACCCAAGCTGGATACTCAAGATGGGCTATGTATACCCGCCTGTTGTAGTTGAGCCTTGATTGCTATTGACATGTTGAAGGTCAGTCACTAAATGTGTTCTGTCCAGGGTCAAACAGCATAAGCTACAAAGCAATCTGCAGATGGCTGCTACTTGTGTTGGACTTGAGGTGCCCAGGCAAGGCCAAGCTGTGAACTGAGGCCCAGCTGTGAACCAAGGCCAGCTGTTGCTAGTACCAGCCTGAGGCTACTGAGTAAATGGTATAGAGCTCACTGAAGCCCAATGCTGCTTGTTTGAGAGAATTTAGGAAAATACGAAGCATAGGCCAGACAAACCATTTGTATGGAAAAACCACTGGACTGGTAACATCTTGGGTGGGCCTGAAAGTTGGGCGGGGTGAAGCCTCAGGGAATCACTAGGGTGGGCCAAACAGTGTAAGCCAGATTGATGGAGTCTCAGATACGGGGTCTGCCTGTTGGTTCTGCCAGGGGAAGGCTCAGAAAAGGAACAGTGGCCCCTGCAAGCACTTCTGTCTGGGAGAAAGCTTCCCCCTAGCTCTCACCCCAATGCCAGACAATTCATTTCCTCCTCTTCTGTCTCTGGTGCCTTTCAATCTGCTTCCCCATGCTGTAGCTCCAAGGCAGTGACTCTGAGTAAGTCTGCATGGGCCCTTTAAGAGCAACTGCCAGGGTGTCCAGTAGTTTCTGTCTTCCACAGCCTCAATCCCCACTGGTTTCTACAGACAGAAGTCATGGCGACTTCTCCTCTTGGCACTGAACTCTGGGCTGTGGGGCCTGGTGTGGGTCTGGGACACTTTGCTCCTAAGATATCCCTCCCAACTTTTATTCACCATGCATGGGTGTGGATCAGCCTGTTCTAAGTCTCTGCCTCTCCTACCAGTCTCAATGTAGTTTCTTCTTTAATTCCATAGTTGTAGTACTTCCATTCAGCTTGATTTCTCACTATTCTGAATGATGGTTGTTCTATAGTTTAGTTGTAATTTTGATGAGGTTGTGTGAGGAGGAAAGCCATGTTTACCTACACTGCCATTTTGACTGGAATTCAAAAATATTCTTTTTAAATGAAAGTAGAGCCTTTTTCAGACAAATAAGATGCAAAAAATTTTTCACAGCAGACAAGGTCTGTCTGGAAAAAGTCCAGCCATTGTTAACTAATGAGGACAGTTTGTGCAACATCAGTATAACCTGGCAGCCAAGGAGAGTGGACTGGAATGTGCATGTGTGAACAATGACGACTTCATTGTTCTAGTCAGTAGAACAATGAGGGAGTTGCCTGAGGGAGTGGGGGTGGTAGATGCATTGAGTGAGCACGTGTACTGTGTGGCTGCTGCACTCAAAATGCCTGAATGAGGAGAGCAACAAATCTGCATCAAATTTTACATTAAGCTTGAACATTCCTCCACAGAAACTATTTGGATGATACAGAAGGCCACAGCTATGGACAACCAGAGATCGGCAGCTTCATCCCAACAGCCTGCCCGCTCATGAATCCTGTCTCATGCTGAGTTTTTGGCAAAACAGATCACCCAGGTGACTCAGCCCCTCTACAGCCCAGATTTGGTGCTCTGCTACTTCTGGCTTTTCCCAAAACTAAAATCACCTTTGAAAGGGAAGAGATTTCAGACTGTCAACGAGATTCAGGAAAATACAATAGGGCAGCTGATGGCAACTGGGAAAACTGTGTGAGGTCCCAAGGTGCCCACTTTGAAAGGAACTGAGGCATCATTGTCCTATGTAGCATGTTTCTTGTATCTTACATCTACTTCAATAAATGTCTCTGAAAAATATTACATGGCTGGATACCTTCTGGACAGACCTCATACTGTAGTACAAGGTATAGTGAAGGAATTTCTCCATGAAAAACAAAATTATACTTTTTCTAGGTTTTTATGGTAGAAAGAGCCAACACAAATGGTAACATATGTTATGCTAATAAAGGGCCTTCTTTTATTGAGAATACATTAATCTTCCAGATTGGAGATGTTTAAACTATAACAGGAATCATATTTATCTGTGGATACTGTTAAAAATTCATATCTCAAAATATTTCCTTATCTGGGTTGAAGTCCAGCTACATCACGCATTTTTAGAAAGCTATACAGGTGATTCTTACGTAGGCAGTTGGAGGCTCACTTTGAGAAACACCGCATTTTATATATTCCCTGCACCATATCAGTTATCCCCGAGTGAAGTAGTTCCACCAGCTTCTTCTATGTAGCACCATTAAAGTTGCTACAGCTCTCAGAAAGTTGTGTCTTGCTAATATGTATTGACCATAAAATGCTACAAGTTGTACTAAGAAGCAAATAAAAACGGTAATTGACCATGGGAAATGAAAATAATTTATTTGAGAATTAAAAGTTTTGCTTAATAATATGTGTTCTACTGTATGTGAGATCCAAACATGAAATCAAACACTATCATGTCCACAGAGGGGTGGGCAACCAAATCATTCAGTCACGACCAAAAAATGCAAAAGTCTTCACTCATGACCTCAGGTTACTGCTTTTAAATATTCAGAAGGTTAGTTGATAAATGAAATGACCCTCACCACCCACACAAGCAATCTAAGTCTGCCTAGCTCTCCTGTCTCGACCTGCTCATCTTCCTTCATTCTCTGTACCAGCTGCTCAATGGCTCTCTTACTTTTCCACATGTACCAAACGTCATCATCCAAATCAGTTTCCCTGTGGGTCAGCTTCCCCACCCGCTGCCCACACAATTTTCTGGATGCTCAAGGCCACGGGCAGCAACCAACCTATCATGCTCTCAAGTCTACTCAGCATTTCTAAATCCTACTCTATTTCTATGCTCATGTAACTAATTTAATTCCCTCCAACCCACTTCTGCCATAACTACTCACATACAATGGCAATCTCAGGCTGTGGGCCTGGTAAGAGACCCCAAGGACAGAACACATCAAGTTGGCCTTGTGAAAGCAGAAAGAACAAGTCTGTAAAATAGATGTGAATGCAGAGCAGCAGGTGTGGGGTGTCCTGGGGTTGACGTCAGGAGAAGGAGTACAGGACAACTGCTAAGTTCAGACTGGCCAATACAATCCTGTTCATCATTAACCCATAGGTACAAACCGAAGTCCATCATCAGTGCACAAGCCTGAATGAATTGTTTTAAATGCAAAGATAAGTTTTACTCTACATCATCAACCTCTGTGCCAAGAAGAAACTTTTTTAAACTCCATGCAAAGTTCAGACTGCCTGAAAACTTTCTGGCTTTAATTGAATTGGCTTACTGGGGAAGAATATGTCACTGAAGGTCATTTGGTTGCCATTTCTGAACTTTTCACCTAACTCCTTTTATTATCTCCCCTCATGTCTAGAGGACTTTTTTTTTTTTTTTTTGGATCAAACATACTGACTTTATGATATATTAGCCTTAGGATTTTTAGAAGTAGCTCTAAGGCATTAATATCTTTGGAGCGTCCATTTTTACCTTTGGTCTAAGGTATCCCCTTCCTTTGGTGAAAATTTTACTTAAACAATGTTAGCCATACAAAGAATGTTTCCCTTAAGGACAAAAAGAATTGAGGGAAGCAGAGCTGTCCCAGCTAGTTGTGTAAGCCCCGGACAAATGAAACAAATCAAGAGCAAGAGATCGAAAGTAATTGGTCTATTGCCTCAAATAAACAGTTGTCATACACTTGAAATCACGTACGTCTGTCATCAACCTTCTCTTCCCTGGCTAGTCTAGCCACTTACTTAGAACATAACCCATTTATTGCACTGATTCAAATATACATTTGTCAAGTCACATTTCCCAAAACCCACCTAAAGGTACAACACAGAGTTCACAGGAACAACTGAGTCGGCCTGAAATAAACACACGTTCCACCTTCTAATACTGAAAGTTTCACGCAGCTTTAGTGCTAATAGTGCAAATGGAATAAGCTATCCCTGGGTATTAATCAGAATTCTTTTTGCAGAGGACAAAAAGTTATTAAAAGTAACTTAAGCACCATAGTTCGCATAATTGAACCCTAAGGACACAGTAACGTCAGCGGTAAGATCAGTTGCATCCAAGGACTCTAAGGGCATTAGGGCTCCATGTCTCCCCCTCAGCTTCTCTCTGTGTACGGGTCTCCCTCCCTCAGGCAGAGAACGTAGCTACTGTCGACTCTGAAGTCTCACGGTAAGAGCTCAGTCTAAGGAGGAGGGAGCTATTGGAACAGGTCTGACCACTTCCTCAAAAGAAGGGAGGTGGTGCTATCAGAAGAGTAGTGATAGGATAGAGAAAGAACTGTGCAGAGGAAGAAGCCATCACAACTACCTCAATATCGCCTGGTGTCTGAAAAAAATCAGGTGTGGTTAACTGAACAATTAGCATGAATTTCCTTGCAATACTGTCAAAGCTGATATACATGTAGAAAAAGAATAAAATATGAAAACCTAAATGTATGTTCATACTTTTCTCACTCTTAATGAGTACATCAATCATTATATACTTAAAATTATTTTCTTATTTCTTTCTGCAAGCATAAATTGAATTTCTTCCTAGTTCTTCAATAATGGATATTTTGCATTTAGACTCTCAGCAGTTTTTTTCTGTCTTTTCTTGGATTTTGTTAGAGAAAGCCATGGTTTGACATTCTAAACATTTTGAGGTGGTTTTTAATTTGTTTTTTCCTAGTTTCCTGAGTCCTAAGAAGTTCTGCATCTTTTCATTCATTGACTAGCTGAAAAAAAGGAAGATGATGGGACAGGTACAGAAGGCAGAGTTCTTAAATTTTGCTAATTATTAGACTCAACTGGAGAACTTATAAATCCAACATCTACCTTCCTCAGCATTAGAATGTGGTTCCCAATACTTCATACTCTCAAGCTCTAATGTTTTTTCACTAATCATATCTCCATGGTTATTTAATGATTGGTTATCTGAAAACACAGACTTTCGTTAACCACCATCCCTAACTCATCAACAAGTCCATATAGTATGTACTGAAAGGTCTTATGATGCCTTTTCACAAAGCATAACTTAAAAAAATAGCTACATAATGAACTGTGATAATTACTTTTGTAAAATCACTATTATAGGGAATAAAATATACTAACATGTTCCTTCAGAATGCAACTCTCTTCTGTACAAAAGCTATGCTTGTGTCAGGAAGAGACTCTGAAGGGAATTTAGGTACAAGTAATTCTTTAATAAAAGCTTCAGCTTTTCTGTAAAAGTACTTCTCCTAAATTGACCCATGATTTTCTCTCCGCTAGGTCTGGAATAAAAGGGAAAAGAATCAATTTCTAGCCTCTATCAGAGAAAGTCTGCCTATAAAGCTTCTATTTCAGGGGAGCCCTTTGGGATACTAGTGCCTAATCTCTACCATCTGCTGCAAGAATTTGTGGAACTGGTATGATCTGCGTTAAGTGAGGAATAAATGTCCTTTAAAACCTTTCTCTAAATGACTATACTTAGTGTATGTATATATTTAAAGCCATAGATTTTTTTAAAACAAAATCACTTCAGTTGATTGTCTATACCGTATTTCAGCCCCAGAACAAATGCTCAGAGTTTTAAATGCATGAAACGGAGCTGGCTAATGACAGCCCAAAGACACTTAATGGGAAAACAAAGCATTCGAAGTTCATCATGTACGTACCGAGAGTGCTTTGTAGAGTATTTGAGTCAAAACAAATCTGTGGTATTTGTTTTGTGCAGTAGAATCTTCTTTTTAATTTTTATTTATTGATTTGAGAGAGTGAGTGAGAGAGAGACAGAAAGAGAGAAACATCCACTTATTTATGCATTTGTTTGTTGATTCCTGTATGAGCCCTGACCAGAGATCTAACCCGCAACCTCAGCCTATCAGGACAGTGCTCTAACCCACAGAGCCAGAGCTACCTGGCCAGGACAAAGAATCTTTGATCTCATGTGTGAAATGTTCCAAAAAACAGGACTTGAGGTGTGGATCAGTTGGTTGGAGCATCATCCTGTAAACCAAAGGTTTATGGGTTTGATTCCCGTCAGGGCACATAGAAGGCAACCGATCCAGGTTTCCTAGTGTTGATGTTTCTCTTTCCTCCTCCTCCTCCTCTCTAGAAGCGGTGATGGAATGTCCTCAGGTGAGGAAAAAAATAAACAATGTCTGTCAATCTTTATCCAAATACTATCTTTACAAAAACAGAATATGACTTGGTTCCCACATCTACAAAACAAACACATTTAAACTAGATAATTCCTGAGGCCCCTCAAATTTTCTTTGGTTCTATAAATCTATTTATGCACTATTCTATATCTGTACTTTTTTGAAGTTATTTAAAACTAGAAATAAATTCAATTATGGTTAGAGATCATAATTGAAGCTTAATTAATCAAGTTTTGTTTTGTTTCTAATTTTATTAAAAAATGCCCTTGAAGTATGTTGAAGAAAATAAAAGTGATGGTAACACCTGTGTTGTTCTCCTTGGTTTATTTCTTTCAAACAGACCTAGAATTATGAATTTATAGCTGATGAGGAAGGGAAGGAGAGGAGGAGAAAAAATGAAAGCTCTTGCTGTATTTTGGGAATAGATGGTTTTTATTTTGACAAATTTACAAAATATACAGCAGTTTTTTAGTAGATCATTTGGTAAATATCTGAATTAGTAAATTATACGTGTTTTTGATCATTTGGTAAATATCTGAATTAGTAAATTATAAGTGTTTTTGCACATGATGATCAGGCAATTTCCCTAAATTAACATAAAGTTAATCTTGTGACTCAGAAAACATTTTAAAGAAATTGAGCCTAAAAGTTTATTTTTAAAAGAAGCACACACACACAAAAAAAAAATATGTTCCCAGTGTAGAACATTTCAATTATAAGGTGAACTTTGCTGACAAAACATTTGTACTAGTAGCTTGTCAAAACAGTGGGTTATAAAAAAAAAATTCCTAATAAAAGAATGCAGAAAAACATTGTATCAAATATGCCAAAGAAGATTCTCGCGGGTTTCTGCCGACTAACTGCTTAATACTGTACCAGGTTTTATGCTTGCTTAGGCATCTGCAGCAAATAATGTAACAGAAGTGACACCAATTACCAGCACTTGAACGCAGAGGAACGCTACAACATTTCACGTTCAAAAGCATCAGAATCAAAGAGGTGACAAATGCACAGCTAAAGCTTCACATCTAACAACTGAAACCAAGCAGACACGGAAAACCACATTTTTCATCTGCCCTGGGCCCTCTTCACTCCAGTGGCTAATTTTGCTGTTTCTTTGAGTGGGTTCTTCATCTCTCCTGAATTCCTGAAAGCTCAGCGCACCTCAAGAAGTTATGACAGTGGTGATCCAAAGGCAGTTCGAATACCAGAGGCCAACGGGAATCTGGCCTCAGCCACTTCAGCACCAGTGCAGGGACAGACTGGTGCTGATCTGAATCTCCAGAGTTTAGCCAGAGAGCGGCCAGCTTTAGGTACCCACGGCAGACTGTCCTACAGCTTACAGCCTCCCATTAGCCAGATGTCTTCTGGAATCAGTTGTCTGTTAGCCGGGGAGACAGGCTACAGAGAACAGGAGGACCCAGTTGGGCTTTCTCATGTTCACTCAGAGAGGCATGAGCCCCATTTGGGAGAAAAAGGACAAATAGCTTATCAAGGTCCTCTCCGACTTCCTGCTCAGTTTTCCCAACACTGCAATCTCACATTCATTCTTACACTAGGCCGTGAAAACGTTAGTAACTGTGAATAAACCTTTTTCATACTGGGCTGGTATTTGGCCCAACCCTTGAAGAGGATTAAAGACATGCATGAGCTTTGACTTAGTAATTCCACAGTAAGAAATTTATCCTTCAGCCATCAACAGAGATTTGTTCTAAGCCCTATGCAGAAGAATGGTAACTGAATTATTTTTTTTTAAGATTTTATTTTTATTTATTTTTAGAGAGAGGGGAAGGGAGGGAGAAAGAGAGGGAGAGAAACAGCAATGTATGGTTGCCTCCCACATGGCCCTCACGGGGACCCGGCCCGCAACCCAGGCATGTGCCCTGACTGGGAATCGAAAGGGGACCGCTTGGTTCCCAGCCCGCGCTCAATCCACTGAGCTACACCAGCCAGGGCGGTAACTGAATTATTTTTTATGAGAGCAAAGACTTGGAAAAAAATAGTAATTTAATTAAATAAATTATACTAGATCAACAAAATTAAGTATTAATAAGCACGAAAAAATATACTTCTAAACAGTAGTTAATATCATGGGAAAATGTTCATGATAACTCATATATAAAATGCATGTGTACAGAAGGAAGAGACTAGAAGAAACATACACAAAATTGTATTCTTCTGCATTAGTCAATGTTTTATGTCTTTTAATAATATTTTTCAAAACATTTTATTTTTAAGTATATTTTATTGATGTATGCTATTACAGTTGTCCCATTTTCATTCTTCCCTTTATCCCACTCCACCCTGCACACCCTCCCTCTGGCATTCCCCCACCTTAGTTCATGTCCATGGGTTGTACATATAAGTTTTCTGGCTTCTCCATTTCCCATACTGTTCTTAACCTCACCCTGTCTATTTTGTACCTACCATTTATGCTACTTATTCCCTGCACCTTTTTCCCCATTCTCCCTCCTTCCCCTCCCTGATGATAACCCTCCATGTGATCTCCATTTCTGTGATTCTGTTCCTATTCTAGTTGTTTGCTTAGACTTTGTTTTTGTTTTTTAGGTTCATTTTTTGATAGTTGTGAGTTTGTTGTCATTTTACTGTTCATAATTTTGATCTTCTATTTCTTAGATAAGTCCCTTGAACATTTCAGATAATAAGGGCTTGCTCATGATGAACTTCTTTAACCTTACCTTATCTGGGAAGAACTTTATCTGCCCTTCCATTCTAAAAGATAGCTTTGCTAGACAAAGTAATCTAGGATATAGGTCTTTGCCTTTCATGACTTTGCATAATTCTTTCCAGCCCCTTCTTGCCTGTGATGTTCTATGGAGAAATCAGCTGATAGTCTTATGGGAACTCCTTCGTAGGTAACTGTCTCCTTTTCTTTTGCTGCTTTTAAGATTCTCTACTTATCTTTAATCTTGGGTGATTTAATTACAATGTGTCTTGGTGTGTTTCTCCTTGGATACAATTTATTTGGGATTATCTGGGATTCCTGGACTTCCTGGAAGTCTATTTCCTTCACCAGATTGGGGAAGTTTTCCTTCATAATTTTTTCAAATAAGTTTTCAATTTCTTGCTCTTCCTTTTCTCCTTCTGGCACCCCTATGATTAAGATGTTGGAATGTTTAAAGTTGTCTCAGAGGTTCCTCAGCCTCTCCTCATTTTCTTGAATTCTTGTTTTTTCATTTTGTTCTGGTTGAATGTTAATTTCTTCCTTTTGTTCCAAGTCGTTGATTTGAGTCTCAGTTTTCTTCCCTTCCCTATTGCTTTCCTGTATATTTTTCTTTATTTCACTTTGTATAGCTTTCACTTCTTCCTTTATTTTGCATCTGTACTCAATCATTTCAGTGAGCATCCTGATCACCAGTGTTTTGAACTCTGCACCTGATAGGTTGGCTATCTCCTCATCACTTAGATTTTCTTTTTTGGAGTTTTGATCTGTTCATTCACTTGGGCCATATTTCTTTGTCTCACTGCACTTGTTACATTGTAAGGAACAGAGCCTTAGGTATTCGTCATGGTGGGGCAACCCACTTTGTGGCTCTGTAAGTAGAGGTCAGAGAGGAAACAATGCCACTTGTCTGCTCTCACCCATTTTCAGTTATTTCCCCCACTACCCATGATCAAATTGGGCCCTTCTGGTGCTGATTCCCAGGTGGGTGGGTTTGTGTATGATCTAGGGCCCATTAACCCCTCCAAAGGGCGCTCCTGTGAGACTGGGAGTTCCTCTCACCACCACAACCCCTACAGGTTTTTACAGCCAGATGTTTTGAGGCTTTCTTTTCCCGTGCTGAAACCCTGGGTTGCGCAGTCTGTCTTTCTCCCCAGTTGTTCCTCCTGGTTAATCTGCACAGGAATGGGGGACTGCTTGGTCCACCAGCTGCCACCTTACCTCACATCCTCTCCACCCCAGCTTCCCATCTCTGCTCCTCCTTCCAGTCTGGATAAATGTTTCTTCTTTAACTCCCGGGTTGTTGGACCTCTATACAGTTCAATTTTCTGGCAGTTGTGGTTGTACTTTGTTTTTAAATTGGCTATTGTTTTTTGGTTGTGCAAGGAAGTGAAGCATATCTACCTATACCTTTATCTTGTCCAGAAGCTCCAGTATTTTCCAAAACATTTTAAATGAACATGAATAATAGTTGGCATATTTATGTTCATTTATATGCTGGCACATTCATATATGTTTATTTAAATATATGTATATGTATGTGTATAATAATAGCTGCCACATTTATATATTTATTTAAATATATAAGTATATATATCTTCAATATATATTCATTATTTAAGTAGAAAAAGTTTTAAAAATCAAGAAAATATTACTCAAAAATATCAGAGCCCAAAATTTCATGTTTTCTCTACAAGATTTGTATATTGAGAGCCTAGATAGCATATTCTTCTGAATTTGAAGGGGAAACCCAGAGCTGGGGCAAACAGAAGGCAGTTCATCAAGGACTACCCAAGCAAGGCTCCACCAATTTTGTGCTGCTGTGACTGATGTTGCTTATATCACCAGGACCTCCCACCACGGAACCCAATCATCAGCTCTCTGCTCTTGTCAACCAGAGCTTCATGGAATCCACGAATTCTCCAGGAGACTTCTGTGAACATTACAGCATTAAGCAGTGCTATGCATTTATCTTTTTTAGAATCATCCATAATCGCACACACAACAGAACTTAATAGTGATACACAAACCCTCCATTTCCACAGTCAAAAAAAAGTATAGAGATGATAAGTACTCATCTAGCATCACAAGATACACTTCTGGTTCCAAACAAAGTCACCAGTGAAAACTACCTTACAACTCTTCAATAAGATTTATGTGTCCTTGGCCCAATCCAGGGTGAGAGAGAAGTGCTTGGGAGTACAAATCTCTACCAGGCCAGGAGGTCTGCACTGTGCCTAGACTGACAAGGACTCATGTCACGGCTATGAAATCACAGGCTAGGGAAGCCCCTTCAGGTGGTTTTGAAAAAAGAACTCCTCAGCTCACATCCCTTAGTCCCTAGCCCCAAGTACCACCCCAGCAATACTAGATACCAAATCCAGTCAGAGATGCATGATGAGCTGATGAACCTGGAAACCTTCCAGATATCTGGAAAGACCAGGAGAGCTAAAGACAAAGATCTCCCTTTCCACTAACCACACCAGACGTCCTCACACCTCCGAATACCCACGCCAGCCCAAACTGGTTGGTTGTAAGCTTTGTAGGTCTCTTCTAAATCAATCCAAACTGTGGGCATGACTTCAGCTGTCTCGAATGCTGAAGAAAAACCTATCATGATACTGGGCTTGCCATACTCCCTGTACTAAGATATGTGCTGAAGGACACACACATCTCTCTGACCACAAAAGTCTCAGAGAGTAGGGCACATCATTTGGGACTAAACATTGATCAAGCCAATCCTACACAAGATTCCACAACTGTAAGGTTTATTTTCGCTCATTTCTACCTTACCTTTAAGGTTTGGTTTCTTTTTTCAGTTTTGTACTCTCTGTATCTTCTCCAACCAGAGCCAAGCTGGGCTCAGCAACTCCCTTTGCTGGTTTTCTCAAAAGTGCCTTTTCCAGAGTATTCCTTGGCCAAATTATTTGATGAAACTCAGAAAACTACATCCTCTTCCTGGAAATATTGAACCCTGGCATATTCAAGACTGAGAAATGCTACAATGAAGATTTTGCCCAATCATACATTTCCCAAATATAGTTGATTATAGCACAGGTCACTGATCATCCTCACACATAATCCCTCTTAGCATCCAGTGGAACTAACACTTTGTAGAACATTCTTTGGGACATGCTGCTGGACATAATGATTTATTTTTCTCAGAAGTATATCAAAGGATTATTTTTAAAGATTAAATTATGACTTCCATATAAATATCAAATAAACAGGCATCATAGATTATATTTAAATCATTAGTTAGTGAGGGAGCCTGTAAAAATGCTACAATAACTCCAAAGCACACTGCAAAAAGCAGACATACATGCAGAGAATAAGGAGCTCTGAAATGAATTTGCAAATAATGTAAAATGGACGATCCATGAAGGAATAAATAACTGAATTCCTCTGGACACAATTAATTTGCAATTCTATAAACAAGAATCATTTATATTATTATCAGTTTGCTACAATTTTCAGTGTTGTAAAGTAACTCAGAACAATGAAAGACAGCAATAACCAAGATGGATGAGCTAGGCAAGACACCCACTAATCTTTCTTTGCCCATTTCAACATCTTTCACAACTTTTCCTGGCAAGTGTTTTCTCTTAAATCCAGAACTTCTGGAAAGCAAAAAGAAGTAAACACAAACAGGCAGTAGGAAAGAGTAAACAGGGGGCTGTAATCATCTTCAAATCATTCAATCTGAGCAGATAGTTTCCATACTTTCTGAATGGCTTACTTACATAAAGCAGAGGGGATCCTCATCCCACCTTCTTAAAAATACTGCATAGTACCAACTCACACTCCGATGTCTTTTCTGTGAGTCTCAGTTTTGCTTTTGTCCCCAAATGACTACTTTGTGAAGTCCTCTGAAATAGCAAGGTAACTTCAGATAGATTAACATCTCAACATATTCCCAATTTGCATATTGTACCAGAGGCCCCTGAAGTATTTCTAGTAATCTGGAGATTACTACTGTGTGTGGTCACAAGGGACTTTTAATGGAAGAATTAAAGAGGGAATTAATTTTGGGACTAGTTCTGCTGAAGCAGAAGATCTAACATGAAGCTGGATGAAGTTTTTGCTGTGCAACAACACACTTGCCAAGAAGGGAGAGATTTTCTTAAGCAAGTGTCACTTCCTTTGCAGGTTTGGGGAGTTCCAGAGAGACTTGCATATGCTGTATTGCCTACTGCTCAGCTGAAGCAGAAACTCCATATGCACAGCTCATAGTGTTTCAAGCTGCAATTAAATGCTAACGTTGACTAATGATGGTTGCCATTCATTGCCAAGGATAGAATATTAACCTCATTCTCACCAAATTAAACCCAAGCACTAAATTCCTTAGTAAGACTGAATTTTGTTCTTTCTTAGCATAAAGGCATATGTTCAATGACTGGTTTTATTATATTTTCAGAACCTCAAAGGTGTTAGACAGTACCTTGAATGTCTCTGCTTGAAACTGTTCCTGTCCCTCCTGGGTACACCCATCAGAACACAAGCCCCTTAAGGGCAGACACTGGGCCTAGCTTATTCTCCTGTTATACCCAGCACCTAGCAGAGTATCTAGGACACAGATATTTGTGGAATAAATTCTGGGGTGAAAATATGTACATAAATACTACAGACAAGGATCTCCCTCCTCAGGCTTGGGCTGTCCAAGGGTCCCGAACCCCCACATAACAGAGCTACTTCACATCCCTCCACAGTCTGCAGAGCCCTGGTGCTGAAGGAAAAGGTACAAGGATGGTGCTGAAAATTTCACCAGAGGACAAAGAATACAGAATGAGGGCAAACAATCCATGAAACAGAGGGCTGACAACTTTACATCCATTATATCATCTAACATTTTTAAGGCTTTTTACTTTGATTCTCAAAAGATCTGTATTATAACATGAAACATCAGAAAAACATATAAAGGAAATTTTAATCCTATCTCCCCCATTCTAGCCCAAATTCTAAGGTAACCGACAATAACAATCTAGTGCATCCTTCCACACTTTATTCTTGCTCAAATATTTACATATTTATAAAATGCATTATGTTTTCTTGTTCTTTTTTAATATTTTATTTATTTATTTTTTAGAGAGAGGGGAAGGGAGAGAGAAAGAGAGGGAGAGAAGCATCAATGTGTGGTTGCCTCTCACGTGGCCCCCACTGGGGACCTGGCCTGCAACCCAGGCATGTGCCCTGACTGGGAATCGAACTGGGACCCTTTGGTTCGAAGCCCATGCTCAATTCACTGAGCTACACCAGCCAGGGTCATTTCCTTGTTTTTTTAACCAAAATAGAATCATATTTCCCACATTACTCAGTACCTTGCCTTTTCCTCTTAAGAGTTTTTCATGAATATTTGTGGTCACACCAAAATCTTTTTCTAATTTATTTATGCTTATATTCATATAATAGAAAAACATGGAAAAACACCCAATTTTTTTCAGAAAGTTAGCAGTTAAGGCCCTAAAGGACATTATACTAAGTGAAATAAGCTAGTTACCAAAAGGCAAATTTTACACAATACCATGAGTTATCTAAACTATCACACTGATAGAAATAGAGTAGAATGATGGTTCCCAGGAGTCAGAAGGAGGGAGAACCAGGAATAAAGATATAAAGTTTCATTTATACAAGATGAATAAGCTCAACAAACAACAGATTGGAGGTCTTCACAGCCCCTTCTTGGACTTCAGGCACAACTAGTCCATGTTGTTATCTGAACTCTGATCAACTGACTGTAAATTAAAGGTTCTAGGACCCCCTTCTTGGGTTCAATTAATTTTCTAGGTCAGCTCACAGAACTCAGAGAAAGATTTCACATCTAGATCACCACTTTATTATGAAAGGGTATAATTCAGGAACAGCCAGATGGAAGAGAGGCATAGGACAAGGCAGGCAGGCAGGAAAGAATGGGCAAAGAGCTTCCAAATCCTCTCCAAACACACTATTCTCCCCAAATCTTAATGCGTTCACCAATCCAGAAGCTCTCTGAACCTCAACCCTTTGGGGTTTTATGGACGCTTTATTCTAAAGGCATGATTGATTAAATTATTGGCCATTGGTCATTGATTCAACTTCCAGAGTCTCTTCCCTACAGAAGTCAGGATGTAAAACTGGAAGTCCTCTAATCATGTGCTTGGTTCTCCTGGTATCCAGTCCACATCCATAGGTGGTTTCCAAAAGTCACCTCATTAACATGATAAAAGACATCTTTATTTCTCTCACCACTTAGGAAATTTCAGTGGGTTTAGGGAGCTCTGTGCCAGAAACATAACAAAGACCAAATACGTATTTCTTTATTATCAATCACAACACCATATTACAGTTCAAAAATATTAATGGAATTATGTGGTACATTGTCCTTTGTGTCTGCTTTCTTTCCCCCATGTCACTGATGTTCATCTATATTATTGCATAAATTAATTTTTTTAATTTCTGAATAGTATATGCCATGGTGTAAATATACAGCATGGTGCAAAAGTAGGCTTACAGTTTTGAGTATGTGAAACAGTTTATTCTTGTACTATTATTAATAATTGTATTATTTTCCATAATAATAACTGCAAACCTACTTTGCCCAATCCTGTTCAACAATGTGATTACTCATTAATTGATGGTCATTCTTGTTGTTTACAGTTCAGGGTAACAACCCCAATAAAGCTACCATTAATATTCACTTACATGTATTAGTATAAATATCCATTTTCATTTCTCTTGGGTAAATACAGAACAGTAGAATAGTAATTATAAATAGAGCTGCTAAGAACATTTTCATACAATTCTTTGTGTACATACAGGTTGTCAGTTCCTTTGGGAGTGAAAGTGCTGGCCATTTGGTTAAAGTAGATTTAATTTTATAAAAACTATCAAATTTTTATAAAGTGTCTGTACCAACTTTGCCCTCCCACCAGCAAGCTATGAGAATTTCAGTTGCTCCACATCCTTGCCAGGACTGTGTTGTCACTTATTTTCTTTTTGTACATTGTTATTGTTTTAATACAAAAAATACATAAAGTTATATAAAAGGAATAATACAATGAACATCCAAATATGTACCTACTATTTAGATTCAAAAGTTAACATAGTGCCACATCCCTCCCCCCTTTCTCACTCTCTCTCTCCTAAAAACCTAACTTGGTGAAGGAAAAAAAAATCACACAAGTCCAGGAAGCACAGAGAGTCCCAAACAAGATGAATCCAGAGAGGTCCACTCCAAGGTATATCATAATTAAAATGCCAAAGGTTAAAGAAAGAGAACACTGCCATCGACATGGCAGCATAAGTAAACACAGCTTGCCTCCTCGCACAATCACATCAAAATTACAACCTAAATATAGAACAACCATCACTAGAACCATCAGAGATGGAGTTGAATGGAAGTCTGACAACTACGGAGTTAAAGAAATCACATCCATTGAGACTGGTAGGAGGGCAGAGATGCAGGAAGCACTGGTCCCACATGCACGTGTGGTGAATAAAAATGCAGGTGGGAAATCTCAGGATCTGGAGTCCCAGCCCCACACCAGGCCTCCCAGCTGAGGGTTCCAGTGCCATGAAGATAGGTACCCGTAACATCTGCCTGCAAAAACCAGCAGGGACTGAGTTGGTGGAAGAAACTGAGAAGTCCTGAGAAGTTCCTCTTCAAGAACCCACACAAGGACTTATTCAGACTGGCTCCCTCTGAGCTCCAACACTGGGAGGGGAGCTTGAAAGGCACCAGTGGCATACAGGAAGAAACTTATGTGTCTGGCAACCAAGGCAAGAGCTGGAGGACAGCTCTCTCCCAGACAGAAAGGTAGGCAGAGGTCACTGTCCCTTTTCCCATACACTCTGTGGGTGAACCCTCCACCCACAGAGCCACAGAGCCAGCAGGCTGGTACCACATCTGAGACTCCATCAACCTGCTCTGGAGATCCCCAGAGTCTCCATCCCACCCAATTTATGGGCCCATCAAGCTGCTTTTCTATATGAATGGCAGGTCATGGCTCATGCTTCGCAACTTCCTAAATCTTCCCAAATAAGCAACTGCCAGCCTCAGTGAGCCCCAAGCACCTGTACCACTTTCTAAGTGGCCCCAGGCCTGGCACTAGCAGCAGGCATCCTAGATTCACAGTTTGGCTTCACCTGGGAATCTCCAAGCCCACACAAATAGCAGCCATCTCAAACTGTTTTATTGCTCAGGCAGGGTGACCCAGGGCAAAACACTGGCGGGGGCTAAACTTGGCCTGCACTCTCCAGGAAACCTTAGAGCCTGTGCACCTCATGGACAGCTACAGACCATATCAGAGCACTACCATCCTGCCCCTGCATAGCTGATCCTCCACAGAGGGCAGAGACTGGTATTCAGTGGTCATAGCCAGTCATTGCAGCTGACTGGTCTGGGTGAATCCCTCCCATTGACTGCCAACAGCAAGCAAGCCTCAACTACAAGAGGAGGGTGTACTCAGTCAACATGAAGATCGTACCTCTAGTGCCCATATTATGTAATAGGGGAGGCTGTGCCACTGGACTCTACAGGACAGCTACTACATAGGCCTACTACACTACCAAGATACGGAGTCAAAGCAACCCTACTTAATACATAGAAACAAACACAGGAAAGCTTCCAAAATGAGGAAACAAAGAAACATGGCCCAGATGAAAGAACAGATCAAAACTCCAGAAAAAGAACTAAATGAAATGGAGATAAGCACTCTCTCAGATGCAGAGTTCAAAATACTGGTTATAAGGAAGCTCAAGAAACTTAGTGAGGGCCTCAACAGCATAAAAAAGATCCAGTCAGTAACAAAGGACACACTAATTTAAATAAAGGACAATTTACAGAGAAACAACAGTAGAATGGATAAAGCCGAGAATCAAATCAATGATTTCGAACATAAGAAAGCAAAAAAACAACGAATCAGAGCAACAAGAAGAAAAAAAGAATCCAAAATAATGAGGATAGTATAAGCAACCTCATGGATAACTTCCAAGTGTTCCAAAATTTGTATCATGGAGGAGCCAGAAGGAGAAGAGAAAGAGAAAGAAATTTAAAATTTATTTGAAAAAATAATGAAAAGAAACTTCCCTAATTTGGTGAAGGAAATAGACATGTAATTCCAGGAAGCACAGAGAGTCCCAAACAAGATGGATGCAAATAGGCCCACTCCAAGACATATCATAATTAAAATGCCAGAGATTAAAGATAAAGATAGACTCTTAAAAGCTGCAAGAAAAAAGCAGTTACCTACAGGGGAATTCCCATAAGACTGTCATCTGAATACTCAAAAACAACTTTGCCCTTCATTTAGAATCGAAGGGCAAATAAAGAGCTTCCCAGACAATAAAAAGCCAAAGGAGTTCATCACCACCAAACCAGTATTAAAAGAAATGTTAAAGGGTATTCTTTAAGAAGGGAAAAAATAAACATAGTTATAAAGAATAAAATGGCAATAAATAAATACCTATCAATAATCACTTTAAATGTAAATTGATTAAGTGCTTTAATCAAGCTGAAGGGAATAGAAAACAAGAGCTATATATTTATGTATACTATCTCCAATAGACCCACCTCAGATCAAAAGACACACACAGGCTAAAAGCAGAGATGGAAAAAGATATTTCAAACAAATGAAAACGTTAAAAATCTGGTCTCACTCTTTTTCATTTTAGTTCTATCTTCTACTAGTGGACCAATCAGAAGATGTGTTTCCTAGAGGGCACATCTTAACTTATTTAGATGACCTTAGAGAATAAGCCTATTTCTTTAACTTCTCCCATAACAATTATCCAAGGTGTAGTGCAGGAAGACCCGTTATCACTTCACACAACAGTGTTCTGCCGTGGGACCACCAGGTCAGTTACACAAAGATGGACAATCAGTCCCACTTTCACATTTGCCTACTGCATCCACAAACTCCCCAATAGGCCACTTTCTCTAATTTAGTGCTTGCTGTTTTGCTCAAGTCAGTTTCAGGTTATGAGTGAGCTAGGGAGGACTTGGAAAGCCATTCTTGAGTTTCTCTTGAAAATCCAAGCCATTCTGTAAGACAAATTTAAAACAAAAGTAACACAAACTAAGAGCATTCAGATGACAGTGTACTTCTTTTTGTTTGAGGACTTATGTGGCTTTCCTAAAATGAACATGCTTATATTAGGATCTTTTTATGTATCTGAAAGCATTCTGATAGATCTCCCATCTAGGTTATGATGCTATGTCTCACTCTTCATACCAAATACCTCTGCATGGTTTGCCTGCATCTCGTAGCTGTGAGTAGAAAGCAAACAGCAGTGGTGTTTTCCCCCATCCCCACTCAGGAGCTTTAACACATGTGTCCCCCTCCTCATCCCTTACTCCTAGCCAGACACTTCAGTAGTAATGCTTCCAAAGCCCACCTATGTTCCCAGGAACTTCCCAACTTATAAGAAAAGTGGTTCCTCATCATGAAAACTGAGCTGGGGAGGAAGAATAAAGGGATTTTAAAAACCTTAGACTCCAAGCCCCTGCCTACCTTCTAATCTCAGTCACAGTGACCTTCAGCGATTGTCTCTGACCGTCCTGCCTTTGAGGCACAAGAGGCCTAATGGCTCACAGAGTCAAATATTATTCCCAAGACGTGTGTGCCAAGTATTAGCATTTCCTTCTCTTCCTGAAGAACGCTTGCTTGTCTGGAAAGTACTTTGATGACTCAGCAATCACACAGTGTTCCAGAGTCAGAAGTGGGATTGGAATTATATCCAATCACTGCCCCAAACTTGGCTGAATCCCATTCACAGGTCAAAGAGTGCTCTACCTCAAGGACACAGTAAAAAAACTCAAGTGACACATGGATATTGACATAATGAAGTAGAAGCATCCAATTCTTTTCCTCAAAATCATTTTTTTGGTAATTTATTATAACATGTTAGATATTAAATATTAAATGCTATTTTATCTTCTGTGTTTCTACCACTCATCTCAAAAAATAAACCACTATCAACCCATGTGAAATCCTTGTGTGTTCCTCCCTGGTTCTTCACTCTCTCCCTCTTCACTCCTGTCTTTAGGGGTAACCACTCTCAGAATTGGAAGTTTATCATATAGCAAAAAAAAAACCCACTTTTAGCTACATGGTAATATGTCTGGATTGCTGGGCAATGTAGGACGTTTTTTGATGTTTTTAAATCTTACTTTCAAGATGTGATATTCTGCAACTTATTTCTTTCGTCGGCTTTACATTTGTGACTTTTACACACTGCTATACAGTATTCTATTTTTGTTTATACCATAATTTGTAGCCATTCAGCCACTGATAGACAATTAGATTGTTTCCAGGTTTTTAAATTAGAGACTCAGCTGCTCTAAGGACTATTCTACATGGCATTCTGTGCACCTAAGGGAGAGTTTCTCTAGGGTATGTATCTAGAAATGGCACTGCTTGGTCAGAGGACGGGCACAGCTTCAACTTTTCTTGAGATTGCCAGGCAGCAGCCCAATAGTATCATGCCAACTTACATCTCCTCCAGGATTGCTCTTCATTCTCACTAATATTTGCCATTCTGGTGACTGTAAAATGGTATGTATGAGTAGTTTTAATTTTGTATTTTCCTGAGAGGTATTCAAGAAAACGTTTCATGAACAAACTTAAACAGGTAAGGTGACTTCACTAGGGTTATGCAATGGTAGAGAGCAACCAAACTGCAGTCTGAACTCAAATCTGCTGAAACAAAGGCCAGGAGGAGTTTTTAATGCTGGGTTGAAATAGCAGAAGCATACCGGAGGACATGAGGAGGGGAGTCAATCAAAGGGTTGTGACAAACCTATTCAGTTATTCCGGAGTTGGCAATGATTTTTCTCTGTGACTAGGCTACCTGTGCTTTCCCTCCCACAGAGCCTGGGAGACAGGCTCCCAGGTTCTTGAGAAAGATGTTTTAGTTTATAAAACTGGCAGGAGGCTTTTAAAAAGACTTACATTTCAAAGGCACAGAAGAAGAATTTATAACTTGAAGTTTTCTTAAGTAAACACTCTAAGAAAGGGGAGGTCTGGTCTACCTGAAATTTAGTCAAGCTGAGGAGAATGTTTTGGTCAGAAGTTACTGGTCATTCAGTTTTTTGATGCTGAAAACTACCTGCTCATACCTTTTGCCCACTTTCCTACTGAGTTGTTAGTCTTAATGATTTGTAAGAGTTCTTTATGTACTCTGGATACTATTCTCTTCTCAATTATATGCATTATAAATCTCAGTCCATGGCTGGTCTTTTGATTTTTTTTATCATATCCTCTGATACAAAGCCGTTTTTCATTTTAATGTAGCTAGTGTCATCCAATATTTTTATCTCTGAATTATATTTCTTTGTGTGTTAAGAAAACCTTCCTGCCCTGGCTGGTGTGGCTTAGAGGATTGAGCACCAAACCAAAGGGTCACCAGTTCAATTCTTAGTCAGGGCACATGCCTGGGTTGCGGGTCAGTTCCCCAGTAGGGGGCACTCAAGAGGCAACCACACATTGATGTTTCTCTCCTTCTCTTTCTCCCTCCCTTCACCTCTCTCTAAAAATAGAGTCTTTTTTTAAAAAGAAAGAAAAGAAACCCTTCCCTATCCTAAAGTCACAAAGATGGTCTATTCTAAATTCTACTTTCCAAATTTAAATGATCTATTGATTCTTTTGTTTGGTATATATGTGTTTGGAAAATCATGTTATATATCAAATTTCCATGTGTGCAGGTCTGTTCATTGATTTATTCAACCCATGGATCTATTTTTCTCTATCTATACCAATACCACATGGAGTTATAAAGTTGCGATAGACAAATATTGACATCTAGTAGACAAGGTCTCCCATTCTTCCCCAGAAACGTTCTTGTCTTTAACTGTTGTATGATTAATACTTTGTGACTGTGTTTAAAATAGCCCAAGGAAAGAATACATTGAAGTTTGTTTCACCACTGAGGGGAACAGATTCTATCAGACACTGTTTCGGTAGAGAACAGTATACTGTGTGTACAAGTGGAAATGGAGATAGGAGTTCATTGAAAGGAAAAAATACTGAGAATGTCCATGGTCCTTGTCCCCTCTTCATTACTTTGATAAGTCTGGCCCTGCAGAATACAGCATATCCCCATTTTACCATTCTCCGGGAACACCTAATTCATTCTTCTCCTATTCCTACACACCTCTCTGAAAAGATTCTATCACAAAACAAAAACTTTGCTCAATATACAGCTTCTGGCAGAAGTAACGCCATGGAGTGTGGTTGGTAGGGAACATGAATGCCTCACACAAGATGGACAGCAATGGAAACACTTCACCTAAAATGTCATATGGTGCACTTGAGTGTGATATGCTACTGCATTACATGCTTATGATTTTGTAATAAAAAAATTTTATGTAATAAAAACGGGTGTTATTTGTGCTGGACCTAGTATACAAAATGCACCTGAGTTGAAACTGTGTAGGTCCAGAATGACTCCTGAAAGTGTATCACCCTGACATACAGATATTTCCAGCTGAAAACAATTAAAGCCCAACAAACTCAAGAACTTAAAAAAAAAAAAAAAAAGAACCCAACCCACTTCAGGGAGAAAACCTTAGCATATTTACCTTAGCATCTATGAATTAAGTGTAGCAGACAGAGAGATTTAAATCTAGCAAAATCTGTTTGTTGGGCTCCCTTCTGTGTCCCATTGTTTCTGGGTGTCCCAGCAAGATTTTTTTTTACATGTTTGCTCTTCCTCATACACCTGTGAATTGCCTCATTTCCCTTTGAAATCCTAGACCCCTGCCTCCCTCTCCTTTGTCCAGAAAGGCATTTAAGCTTCAACTGCCAAATATGCCCCGGGGGCCCATATTCCTACGGAACCTCTGCATACATATATATAATATATTTGATCATGTTCTCCTGTTAATCTGTCTCATATTAGTTTGATTATTAGTCCAGCCAGAAGAATTTAGAAAGGTAGTCAGAAAACTATTTTTTGCCCCCACAAAACTCAGCAACTAAGAAAAATTGGGGCTGGTAATGGTACTCAAGGTCATGATTGCTTCCTTGGAAATACATTTTCTTGGACATCTTTATTTGCACAGTTTTTAAACACTAGCCCTTTCAAATGGCTATTTCCTTACCTGCACTATAATCACTACTCCTTTATCCTTCAGCCTTAGTGATCTCTTAGTGCCGCCAATTGGATGGTGTCAAATAAAGAGATGCAGCAAACATTTTTAATAATTGTCACATTCTTTGTAGCATCAGCTTCTGAAAGTTTCATCTCTTGGCATGCAGAAGGCTGGCAGCAGAAACTAATGAATAAATAAGAGCTATTCAAAACCTCCTTCATTCTCCTTTTTTAAAAAATAAAATTTAAAAAAAGCAAATTCAGCTCTTCAGAAATATACCTTCTTTGAATGGCCATATACTGTCAGTATAAATATCAGTGGTCTATGAGGTTGTTTTCACAGCTCCTTGGCTTTTATACGTTAATATCCCTTCCCCTTCCTTGGGTTCTACTTCCCTAAACACATTAGCACTTTTTAACTAAAGCCATATAAACTGTAGATTATACTTTTAAAGTGGCATGTACAAGTAAGAGCTCTGATGAGGTGCTCCAAAAGCTCCATTCAGTGTGGTACAATTGCAAGGCCACAGTTAACCTCATTTTCTATTCTGCTTATTTTTTCCCCTCCCTCTTTAGGAAATAAACAGGACAACAGAAAGCTCCCTACAGGCAGAGACGATAAAAATCAACCTTTAGTAGCTGAGAATGCAATTTTCCACAGTAGAATTATAAGTGGATAGGATTCTTTCAACTCTCAAAGCTGGTTCTTTGCTCCAAGAATCCCTCTGAGCCACTCTTGAGCCAGTCTTTGGAATTTTCGTTGTGAAACTCAGAACCTCAGAGTACATCACCACTAACATTGCACTGCTTAGGTGCCCAGTAAATAGTTATCAGGAGTGCTTTCTTCTTTAATAAAATGAAATGTCCTCTTTGTGATCCTTCAATTTCACCTACAGGGATTTATGTTAAGGAAATAAAAGCAGAGGCTTAAGGTCAGGGGCTCTGGAGGCCAAACTGCCTGAATTCAAATCGTAACTTGGCAGTTTACAAGCTGTTTGACTTTAAGTTACTTAACCTCTTTATGCATCAGTTTCCTCATCTGCAAAATGGGGGTAAAACAGTAAAAATCTCCTGGGGTTACTGAGTAAGTATTAAGTTACTCAAAGTTGGATCACTTTCTAAACCTAAATCTAAATTATGTTGATCTTACAGCACAATAGATGTATATTTTCTTCTAATCAGCACTGGCCAGTGCTCATAAACAGGCTTTCTGGCTCCATGCTCAGTGTTCTGTTACGCCAGATGTTTTGTTGTAGAATGATGACGGGAGAAACTGGACTGACAAATGACTCTCATCTTCCCTAGCCCAGTCCGTCCCCATACACAGGTGACCCTGTATTTGCTACATCGGTATGTGTTTTCACAGGCCCATGCTCTCTATCTAAAACCCAACTTTAAGACAGAGACCTTAATCAGCATTGTTTTGACATCTTTGGAACATAGGTCAGGGACTGTAAAGATTCTGACTTCGTTAGAAATTGGCAACCTTGGTATCATTGTCTCATAAGACAATTCAGGTCTTGACAACTTACTTATTACTCCCGAGAGGTATTCCTCTAGGTCCCAAAGGCAAGATTCAGTTCCTTTTAAAACTGTTTCCTACATTATTTCTGAAAAGATTTTTCCATAGAATCAGTGCCTAATCATTTGTTCTGTCTCATCCTTTGTGCATTCTTTATCTAAAATATCATTCACCTTGCTTACCTCTTGACACTTCAAAAGGCATATTATGTATGCCTTTCTCATCAGACTCTCCTTAAATGCTTTGGGGAAAGCAAGATCTCTACAGGGTCAGTTTGTACTAACTAGGCAATGTGAAAATCTATAATGTGCCTTCAGTAACTTGCTAAAGGGTAGGACATTTTTTCCAAAATTCAAGTAAAGGAGCAGAAGCAACTTCAAATTCTTTCAGCTCCATGGTATCTCAAAGGCATGATGGATTCACGGAATTTCACAGCCATAAACAATAATAGAGCACAACTCCTTCATTAAAAGAGAAATACATTGGGGCCTAGAGAGATTGCACAACGGACTGAAGGTGTCAGAACACAGAGCATTCAAACTACTTGAGCACTGGCTTCCAAACTGCTATCCTGCTTGCTGTCCTTTATTAGTGGGCCAGAAGAAGGATTCCTGTAAAAAGCTGCTGTGTAGAACTGGCCTGCTCATCTTCAGGCCAGATGTCCCCAAGCAACCTGAAGCTTGACAAGAGTGGCTGCCAAACCAGGACACCTGTGGGTGTCCTCATTTGTGTGGGATCTCTGGAAGCCTGCAGTTCTAGGGTTTTTAGGTTGGCATCAGGCTGACCTAGAAGCCCTTCAACATCACAGGGAGACAGCTGCAGTGCCATCTTCCAAACTGGAAAATCTAAGAAGAAACCATTTATGAAGCTTCCCCCTAATAACGTATATAATCATCAATCTGGTGTGTAAGCTCTGGTTTGCTGTATTTGTGACGTAGCCACCCTGAAATACGGGCTTTATGAAAAAAAAAAGACAAGTGATTTAACTTTTTAAGGAATATTGCCATGGATAGTCAAGGGTTAAGACCAAAGCAGGCAAAACTCACAAAAGCAATACTGCACTCAAGGACACAGAAAGGCCTTCTGTACAAAGGATCCTAAGGTCAAAGGAAGGATTCAGTGCCAAGGCTTTGTCCTTAAGAAAAATTTTGCCATTGTAGCCTCCGAAAGTAATACTTAAAACAGTGTCTCCAAACTGAATTCCATTGTTTCAAGGGATTTACTAAAGACTGACTTGAAAAATGTGTAAATTATCCTGAACACTAGTCCTCAGAGTGTTATAAGACACAAACAAGGTACAGATTAATCATTACCCAACCCAGGATAAACCCCTGGCTATTGACCCCTTAGAGAAACCTGCCACTCTGAAAAGCCACTGGAACAAGAAGGACATGACCAGCACCTAAAGCAGGGCAGACAGCAGCATCTTACTTGATAAAAGGGGTGATTCAGAGAGAGACCACTTATATCAGGATGATGAAATGAAACATCTATTTCTCATGAGCTAGAAAATAAGCATAATGCTTCCAAGTAAAGAAAAAGCTACAATGTATTTCTAAGTCTAACGTAAAAATTTAAATCTGAATTTCCACAAAGATTTCTGTTGATGCCATGGGGAAAAAAATAACTAGCAGGATGAATCTTCTGTGCCTTTATGGAATGACCAAAAGACAAATGACTAGGAGAGTTTGGATTCTACACAGAAGCCATTTGCGACTGTTGCTCTTGACCCATTGCTAGTAAACATTTTTTAAAAATTAAAAAACCAAAGCAAACCAAAAAAATGAAGTCTCAGAGCTTCATTAGCTCTGTATCTGTTATGGCAACACCAGAAGAGCCCAAACAAAGCAGAGACTGGGCAAATCCTTGACCTTTGCCTTTTCTCACTGTTGAATAACACTTAGTGATGATGGAAAACAGACTGTGAGAGATGCAAGTTATTCCAGAAACTTAAGGTATCAAAGCATCAACCAATCTCAGCAATGGACAGGAGATTAAGGCACTCCTAGAAGAGAGATTTCTTGCTGCTTTTTCAGACCTTCCAGTGGCATGAGGGATCAAACTCAGCTTTGAAATCTGGGACGTCTCTTGTAGTCTTCCTTGGGTTGCATCTCACCTCAGGAAAGGAAACAGGTTAAATTTTTTTTCCAAAGCTCCATTAGTAAGGTACATGGTGATTGTAAGAAAGTAAAAGGTAATCCAAAGGAAATTAACTATTTGGAACAGTTCAGACTGTTAAAAATAATGAACTTAAAGGGACATTGACATTTCTTTTGCACCAATTCTTAGAGTTACCAGAATTCACGTATCACCGAAGCGATCAGGACACACTGACCTGCAAGGAAGCTGCAGAGGAGGCGGAAAAGCTCCAGGTGAAGAGCTGGGTCCAGAACCCGAAGAGACACAGAGATGAGTGAAGTTTTAAACTCTCGTAATTCACAAACGTGGAAATAAACATTTACAGAGCGTGAATAATGGAGAGAGATGATGAACTAATGAGAAAAGTACTCTTGTGGGAGATTATAAATAAAAATGCACATCTTACAATGTGAAAACTCACCAATTGAAAGGTTTTGAGGAAGATAAGAATCTGGGACATTCGTTCCCATCTGCTGCCAGGAATGAGGACCCATTTCTGAGGACTTTATTTTGTTTTCCAAACTGCTGTATTTGGGGACTATAAGATGTACCAGACCGTAAGACACACCTGGGTTTTAGAGGAGGAAAATAGGAAAAACAATTTTTTGAAGCAAAAAATGTAGTAAAATATTTTACCTGCTCCTGCCTCCTGTGACCCTTCTCCAGCGCCACCCCCCACCCCCACCCCACAGCGATCCAGGTAAGCTACATTCAGACTATAAGAGGCACATCCATTTTCCTCCCAAACTTAGGGGGGAAAAAGTATGCTTATAGTCTGAAAAATACAGTAACTATCATCCAGTGCTTACCAGTCCAGTAGCCATTCATTTTGGCCCTACCTCTCCTTTCTGGCGTTTTTCCCCCTTCTTGTGTTATTGAGATTATGGACATGAAATTGTATTAATTTAAGAAATACAACATAATTCCCTGGCTGGTGTAGCTCAGTGGACTGAATATAGGCCTGCGAACCAAAGGGTCACCGATTCAATTCCCAGTCAGGGCACATGCCTGGGTTGCAGCTACATCCCTGGTTGGGGGCATGTGAGAGGCACCCAATCAATGTTTCTCTTGCACATCAATGTTTCTCTTCCTTTCTCCATCCCTCCCCTTCTCTCTAATATCTAATAAAAAATAAATAAATAATATCTTTTTTTTTAGTCCAAGCAGTTTTGGATAGCTGACAAGAACAGAAACAAGAAAGATTCCCCCAAGGCCAACATTCAAGGGTTCAACTAAAAGTCGATTGCAAAAGGGATAGGCATTCTGATCTATTCTCATTATTTATCCCAGAGTAGAAGTTATCTATAAAAATGACATCTAATTGTAAGATATTTTTCTCTTGCAAGACACTAAGAGGCATTTTTCTTGTTTTCTACAAAAAATGTTAATATGGCAAGCATGCATAACTTCTAAGCAGAGAGATAATCATTTCAGCATATGTCAGAACACAACATCCGTTTTAGTTCCTTTCACTTAGAGTAACGAATACACATTTTCTCTTGACATGGAGTGTTTAGAACATTGTCATCCATGTTTTAGGAACTGTAGTTTAAATTTCCCAAAGAGAAGGAAAAATTGCCAATGACAAAGTCCCAAAGAATCTCAGCCCAACAGCAAAACAGTCTATGGATCTCTGGAAATATCTGAACTAATTTTATGTCCTACATACTTCCAATCCTGCACTGAACACCTGACACTGTCAACACCCAGTTGTTTGTAAGACACGTATGTTGAGGGGTGTAGGTCTTATTCTTTTCTAGAGCTATAGTGGCTGACACTCAGGTGCTACTTATTAGCTGAATCACTGAACAAATTTTCTAATAAACCCATCTCTAAACCAGATAGAAAGTTAGAGTCCTGAGCAAGTTTCCCGGGAATAACAACTTTACTCATGACTTGTGGATAATACTGTCTTCAGTGTCAAAGGGATGACCTTCCACAGTGGAATTTCTCATTCTCACTTGAATATTTTCTTCTTACTTTTGACCTGTGCCTTTTTACTACTGACACATGATATCACTCTGGATCGTGAAAGGCTATTCCTGTCACTTTTACTCTATGTCAAACTCATTTCCTGACTATAAGATTGATCACTGCAAACTCATGTTCAGCCTTCCCCTGAAATTCTGGATGGCAGCTCAAGTTCCATCAACAAATATAAATCAAGCATCTACTAGAAGAACACTTGGTAAACACTGTGAAAACTTTAAGATGAGATCATTGCATCCAAGGTGCTTATAATTTAATCAGCTTTTTAAAACCTTAATGGCAATAAGAAATTGATTGAACATTAAACACAATTTTTGTCTAAAAACTTAGCCCCCTCCCTCTTCCCTGCAGTCCTTTAAACCAATTCAAGAACAACTTTCTCCAGGAAGCTTTCCCGGTGCACAGACTCATCTGCATTGTACCCCAGAATACAGTGCCCAGAAGACTCCTCTTCAAGTGATTTGGTCAAGTGCAAAAAGCCAAAGTTTTGTACAAACAAATCAGAATCCTGGTTCTGCCCCCACTAAGCCTGTGGCTTTGGCAAGTCAATTAGTTTCTCTCAGCCTCAGCATCGTCATCTGTAAAACTGTCAGGATAATGTTTCACATGTGAAATTACAATGAGACAGACATTAACATGATCGTGTAACCAGCATAAAGATTTTTATAACTGCAATTTTCTTTATGTGTTCACTCATGTCACTGAAGAGTCTGCATCTCCATCATTTGTGTGTTATTTATTTTGGCTCTGTTCTTCTTCCCTAGATGATGACATCCATTAAGAAAGGAAACAACCTCCTAAAATTTCCAAATCGCCTATAGCCAACTCCATCCACATGTACCCATCTCCCACACAAAAAGTAAAAGGATGAAAGATTTCTTATGGTTTTGCTAGTGTCAATGATAAACCCAGAACCCCAGGGAACCAAAATCATACACATCGCTGCAGATAAAATTGAGAAATCAGCCTCCACTGTGCCTTTATTTCTAGTAAACAACTTTTTCCCTGCTAAAGAACTCTATTTTCATCCCATTTTCATTTGTATTGCTAAGCAACACCCTGTACCTCCAGTTTTATTTCTGGTTCTGCATTTATTGTCACAGACACCTACAAAGTTACATCCCCCATACTGGAATATTTTTAGGTGGCATTTGTGAGCAGTCATGTGTGCTACCAAGTACCTCGAGTCACAATGACGATGCTCTGCACTCATGCAGAAGTTGTCTTCACTGGCAAACATATTATAAACTCTCTCACCAATTTTATGACTTCAGAACTACTCCAAGAGGCTATCTATGGTGATCTCACAAAAGAGGACATGGCTCACCTAAGACTACACACTGTAGTGACTTAAAGCAAAGGCAAAAACTCAGGGCAAAGATCATCCCAGATTTCGCACCCCTCGTACAACTTTGAGGCCCCATCACATATCAAAGTGGTCAGTTTACTTATCTAAAAGTGCAGATATTTTGCTTGATCATTTCTATATAGCTAACTTTTCACATCCCACGTGGAATTCTCTTGCTTCTTGGTGCCTCACTGCCCTCTTCTACCAACTAATTTTGAAAATGCAAGCAAATGGAAATTTGGCTTATATTTTAGAAAAACTGATGAGTATAAAGATGAAACCAGGGCGTTGACACTAATAAGAAGAATTCTTGCAAAAGAAAGAGTAGAGAATTAAAAGGAAGGTATTCTCGACTCGGTTTTCATTTGACCCTTCATCCCCATCTTCCTAGGTATCTTAGGATCGGTGAATACCTAAGACTATTTAGAAGACGCTGCCCACCAAGGATCAATAGTACACTATCAGAGCCTCAGAGAATCAATTATAGGATATTAAAGTCAAAGAGACAGTAGAAACCAAGAAATCACGAAAAATAACCAAAGGAACATTTCACAGAAGAAGAGCAGTTGGTGATTCAGGATATAGATGCGAGTGAAGAATCTGGTCTGGAGACCACACTGAAAGACCACACTTCCTAAGTGACCAGAAGAACTGTGTGGCAAGCTCTGGTTAGAGCCAGTAAAAGGAACTAGAAAGAACAGCAAGTGGCTGAAATATCCCCAGCTGTAGCTTCCCTAGTTTGTATACAGGTGGTTTATCCATATCCTGACTTATCCCCTGCCCAAAAGAAGGGTTTAAAGCAGTTTACAAAGACTCACACAATATAGCAAGTTTAGATAAACTTTTTAGAGGAAAAACAGTAAGGCAGGAAAAATGTAGGAGGCATATCATTTACACTCATTCTCCAGCACTGCAGAGAAACACATACTTATTTTAAACAACTGAACTTCGTTGTTGTAGGGAAGTGCAGTGCCTAGCACATAAATACTCATAAGTTATAGTAATTACTATTTGTGTGATTGATGGTGGTGTTATTATTAGCCCAATGTTAGTTTTCTTCCCTGACTCCCAACAAAAAAGGCCAAACTCCTCACGATGGAAAACTCCCTTCCTTGTCCTATCCTACGTATTCCCTCCCTTCCCACTTCCTTTTTGTCCTTAAATGTCCTAACTTTCTAAAATAAATAAAATAGAATGAGCCTTCAGGGCCTTGGAGCCAGAATCGACACTGTAGGCGATATAACCAGCTCTTGGCAAAGCTGTGAAATTGGCCACATTTCTCATTCTTCTTTTCTGGCTTCTCTTTTCTGACCCTTTTTTCCTGGCATTGTGTAGCCACCAGTAAAAATTACATCCCTCACTC
>PVJI01016807.1:0-37962 GCA_004026765.1 Micronycteris hirsuta
AAAGAAATCCTCACCAGCCTGATTGGCAGGGCACCCGTGCCCCTGTACTATTTTTTTACATCATTTACAGATTCACTCTTCATTCATTCATTCACTCAACCAACCAGGGACAAGATGCAGTTACTATTCTAGGAGTTGGTGGTAAAATGATAAACACTGCACTTTCAATGGGGATCTTACTAGGAGAAGACAGTCATGTGAACACAAATAGGACTTATAAGTAGAAGAACCACACAGCATAATTTTCTCAGGATAGTCCCAATTTAAACCTATTGGATACCATAATTTTTACTAGTACCCTTTCACTTTGTAAAGTGCCCTAGATTGAATGGCAAATGCAGTGCTATGATAGAAATCTCAATATTGTCTCAAATGCTTGAGTGGTTAAATCTACCTTAGGAGATCAGAAAATATTTCATATGGAGGAAATATTTAAAGTGACTATGAAATATAAGTAGCTATAAGCCAGGAAAGGAGGATGGTGTTGGGTACTTCAGGCATGGGGAGTCAAGTTTCAGGGTTATAAGCAAGTATAGCACTTTCAGGAAAGAAGGTGGCAGAGAGGAGAATGTCTAAAGGGAATGGAAATATTTTTGCATTAAATATTTATGGAAAACGAAGCACAGTAGATTAAGGGTGAGTAGAAGGATTTACGAGAATGCAGGTGGATTGGTGACCACAGTTTATTAGTGAATTCCATCCTCCCAACAGGCAACTCCACAAACAAGATCCATGAGACCATGTGTATGAGCAAGTCAAAGCTGTTGATATTGATTTACATTTTAGGAGAGGATGAAATAAAAAGACAAAATGTTGAATGAGTATATAGGCAAGAGAACTTTTAATATAATAAAATATTTCCTCAAATCTGGGTAAATTTGGAAGTAGAATCAAACTGGATAGGAAGGAGAAATAAAGGAAAAATATAGTAAGAAACTATAAGACCAGATTAATGGATCTCAGATTATAGTATACAAAAGAATCTTCTAAAGTGTTTATTAAAATTATGTCTAGGTGCTTCAGTCTTAGCCTTCTACTATTGAAAATTGGGCATGAGTTTCAAGACTCATTTCAAAGGCATAAATATGGTCGAAATGAAGTGAAGTGAAGGTTGGATATTCAGAGAGAGAGTCGTTGAACTCAAAGAATATAAATTTTCTGCCTCTCTTTCAAATTTACTTTAATCAATTGCTATCCTTAAAGTAAGTGCTTTATTTAGTCAATTCCTTCCTTCCTGTTACTTCTTATTCATTTTCTCATTCAAATACAAAGATTTTATTTAACTAAGGATTTGAAACACCTGTACACTAAAGACTGCAAAACACTGATTAAAGAAATTGAACGAAACACAAATAAAGAGAAAGATATTCCATGGTGACGTTTTGTAAGACACGATATTGTTAAAATTCCTATACTTCTCAAAGTAATCTAAAGATTCAATGCAATTCCTATACAAACTCCAATGGCATTGTATTTTACAAAAATAAAACCAACAATCTCAAAATTAGTATAAAACTGCAAAGATCCTGAGAAAGAATTAAAAATGTAGAGGCACCATGCTTGCTGATGTAAAGCTATACTCCAAAGCCATGATAATCAAAACAGTATGATGGCATTGGCATAAAAACAGTCACATAAATGAAGGGAACAGAACAGAGAACCAAGAAAAAACCCACACTATATGGTCAATTAATTTATGACAAAGAAGCCAAGAATAGACTTTGGAGGAAGGATAGTCTGTTCAATAAATATTGTTGGAAAAACTGGATAGGCACAGGCAAAATCAAAAGAAAAAAGAAACTGGACCACTAGGTGCCAACAATCAAGTCCAAATGGCTGGACGACTTGAACATAAGACCTGAAACCCTAAAATTCCTAGAAGAAAACATAGGTGATAAGCATGTTGACATTGGTCTTAGTGATGTTTCTCATGAGGGCAATACAAGTCAAACTGACAATAAGCTGTTACCTCACACCTGTCAGAATGACCATTACCAAAAAAGACAAGGAATAACAAGTGTTGGCAAGAATGTGGAGAAAAGGGAACTCTTATGTGCTGTTGGGAGGAATGTAAATTGGTGCAACCACTATGGAAAACTATATGGAGGTTTCTCACAAAAAATAAAGAATAGAACTTACCTACGATTCAGCGATTCCACTTCTGGAAAAATATCCAGAGGAAACAAAATAACTGTTTCATAAATATACCTTCACCCACATGTTCACTGCAGCATTATTTACTACAGCCAAGACATAGAAACAACCTAACTGCCCATCAATGGATGAATGGATTAATTATATATATGGCTATTATTCAGCCATAGAAGAGAAAGAAATTCTGCCATTTGTGACCACATGTATGAACCTGAGGGCATTATGCTTAGTCAATAAGTCCGACAGGGGAACACAAATACCATATGATAGCACTTATGTGTGGAATCTTAAAAGAAACGAACTAATAAATACAGAAAACAGATTGTTGGGTGAAGCAGGGTGGGAATGGTAATGGTGATGAAATTGATGAAGGGGATCCAATGTACAAACTTCCAGTTATAAAATAAATAATGTGGGAGGATATAATGTGCAGCATGGTAACTACAGTTAATAATACTCTATTAATTATTTAAATGTTGCTAAGGAAGTATATCTTAAAAATTGTTATGAAAAGAAAAAATGTTGTAACTGTACTGATCAATATTAACTAGATTTATTTGGTTATCATATCTCAATATATACATATAGGAAATTATTATGTTGTATAGCTAAAATTTATCCATTATGTCAAATGTATTTCGGTAAAAAATAAAATAAAATACAAAACCAAAACAAAATGCAAATTCCAAAAGGTTTAATTCACTTTCCAGCTTTGGCAGTTTGCATAATCCATGCCTTGGTTTCATCATCTACAAAATGGGTACAAAATTCTGACATTGTAGGGATGTTGCATTAAGTTATGAAACACAGGCAGGGGAGAGACAGAAAATGGCAGTGAGGTGGGTGTTCTCCCTGTGCCGACGGGAACACCTAGCCGACCTTCTGAGGAATAGAGTGAACAGCCAATGGAATCCCAGCATATATGAAGTTTGGAGGCCAAAAATCGCAGAGGACATTGAAAAATAGAGAGTGAGGTGATTGTGCTGGGACAGTAAAGTCCCTGGGATCTGCGCAGGGACCTAGGCTGCTGTGACTCCACCCCGCCCCGCCCACTTCCTGCCAAGGGATATGGGGGAGAAGAGTTAGATCACCAGCTCCCTCCTCTACCAGAGCAGGGAGGGCAGCATGGCTCCAGGAAGGACGTGGATGCTGGAAGTCACTGGGGAGAATAGAAACAAAGTGGGAGACACACAGAGGTGATGTACACCTGCTGGGACTGTGGACACCAGCTAGGTCATTACCAGAGAAATTGGGGAGCCACTGACACCTGTAGGAGGGAGAAGAGTTGGGCCGTATTGGACCCTGAACCTAACAGTCTCCAGTCTGGTTAGAAAGTTGGGCTGTGTGAAAAGCCAGGGACTTGTTAAGAACGGTGGGCTTAAACAAGAGGCTTTTACTGAAAAAAAATAAAAATAAAAAAAAATAAACAAGACTCGCAGCTGCTTTGTAAGGAGCTCTCTTGTGCAGCAGCTGGCTGGCCCCAAGGGTGATTTCACAGCTTGGTTCCCACAGCTTGCAGGGCAACTGATTTGCCCTGCTTGCCCTTGAGGCTGATTTGAGCCACTAGCCCAGCAGCTGAGTTGCGCCACTGGCCTGGAGGCTGACTGGTGCCGTTAGCCCTGTGGCGGATTCTGGCTACTCACAGGGTCACTGGCCTGGAGGCTAATTTGAGCCACGTGCCTAACTTGACTGGTGCTGCTTGCACAGCAGTAGGCTCCGGGCACAGTGGGTTCACAAAGAGCAAGGAGGAGGCACACTGCACGGACCTCGGCACAACCGGTGGATTAAAGGTGCAGGCCTGGCACAGATGGACAGTGGAGGCCTGGCAGCTCACAGAGGACCTGGGCTGTAGGCTGGGCAACTGTGCATATTGCAGCCCAGACCTGGCTCCCATCCTTGCAAACCCATAGGAAGGGAGAAAAGTGAAGCCCCCTCTTCCTGTGGCATGGAGGAAAACCAGCAGAACTCACTCAACAGGTTTAAAGTCAGCAGGAGGCTTTTTTTTTTTTTTTCTGTTCCTCTCTCTTTTTCTTTTCTTCCCCAAAGTGAGACAATAAGACCTGGAGTTGTGAAAGGTCCAGAGACAGATCCAAAGGGGGAACACAAGGATAACCACAAAAACTGACACTGAGACAAATTTCACCTTGCTATCCCGTAGAACTGGCATTTTATTGTTTATTTTTATTGTTATTTTTTCATTATTTTTACTTCTTTTATTTTATTAGAATTTCTTTATTTCTCTTCTTTCTGTTTAGTTTTCTTCATTTTATTTCTCTGTTTAATTGCATTGTTTGACTGGTTTTCCTTATTCTTTCTTTCATTTTGTATTTTAATTTTCCTTCTTTCACTTCACTGGTGTTCCAATAACACACTACTCTTGATCGTGTACTTTCTATTCTGGCTATCCAAATTATATATTTCTTGTCATATTATTGTTGTTCCAGTACTATTGTAAATAATTGTTATTCCATACAATTGTCAATATTACACATCTGATCTTAGCCCATTTCACTTTATTCCTGAGCTTGGTTATTGCTGTGGTTAACTCTATTCTCGCACACTATGCCTACTTTGTATCCTTTACTCTCACCATATCTCATCATCTGACCTTGGACGAGCACTCTGTTTTCTGTATTCAGCTCCCAATCCTCCCCTCCTCTAACAAGAGTCTTGTCTCTCTTTCACCTTTTATAAAAAGTGGCTAGCTGGGTGAAATATCACCATTAACGATATAGTTATCCAAAGGATCTCCTATCTCTTCTCTTCTTGTTGGTACTTTAAATCCCATAAAATACTCTCTCACTGTCTTAATCCATTCTGCCTACCCCCTACCACTGATTACATACAAGAATAGGTGGGAGTTGAGAACATCAGTATATCCACTGGAGGAGAGAACCCACCACCAAAGGAACCACCAAAAGGTAAAAATCCAACTATAACAAGAGAGTCCACACAAACAGAAGAAAGAGCAAACCTAGAGCATCCAGACAAGGAGATCAAAGACACCACACTGCTGAATCCCTAGAATTCCTACCATAGAAGTTCACCCTACAGATAGCTAGCAAAGCAAAACATCAGGAAGCGTAGAAACAAACAAAAAAGAGTCACCTAAAATGGGGAGACAAATAAAACATGCAATCAAAAGGAATGGAAGACTCCCCACTAAAAGAGCTAAATGAAATGGAGTAAGCAAACTATCAGATACAGAATTCAAAATAATGGTTATAAAGATGCTCAAGGAACTCACAGACAACTACAAGTAACTGAGTGAGAACTACAACAGTATGAAAAAAGAAATAGAAACTATAAACAAAAACCAAGAAGAAATGAACAATAAAATCGCAGAAATAAAATACTCACTAGCAGGAATTACAAGTGAGCTGGATAAAGCAGAGGACTGAATTAGTGAGCTGGAATACAAAGTGGAAAGAAACACCCAGGTAGAGCAGCTACACAACAAAAGAATAAAAAAATATGAACATAGCTTAAGAGAACTCCAAGGTAACATGAAATGCAAAAATACTTAAATCATAAGAATACCAGAGGGGAAGTAAAGGAACAAGGAGTAGAAACACTGAAAAAATAATGACAGAAAACTTTCTGAACCTGGAGAGGGAAAAAACCATGCACATTCAGGAAGCACAGAGAGTCCCAATCAAGATGAATCTAAAGAGACCCACTCCAAGACATATTACAATTAAAATGCCAAGTATTAAAAACAGAGAGAATCTTAAAAGCAACAAGGGAGAAACAAGAAGTAACATACATAGGGGCTCCGCTGAGGCTAAAAGCTTATTTCTCAATAGAAACACTCCAATTAATGAGAAAATGGCAAAGGATATACCAATAAATGGAAAACAAAGGCCTGCAGCCAAGATCACTCCACCTAGTGAGGATCTCAATTAAAATGGGAGGCAAAATGAGGATTTTCCCAGACAAAAGAAAGCTGAAAGAATACATCTCCACTAAACCAGCCCTACAAGATTTACTAATGGGTTGAAAAAGGAAAGGAAAGGAGTGAAAGAGAGGAGGAACACAGGTACAAAAGGGGAAAAATGAACAAATACCTATCAATAATTACCTTAAATGTTAATAGATTAAATGCTCCAGTCAAAAGACATAGAGTAGCTGACTGGATAAGAAAAATGATCCACAAATATGCTGCCTACAGGAGACCCACTTCAGAACAAAAAAACCTACACAGACTGAAAGAGAAGGATTGGAAAAGAATATTCCAAGCAAAAGGACAGGAAAAAAAAGCCAGGGTAGCAATACTCATATCAGACAAAATACACTTCAGAACAAGAACCATAAAAATAGACCCAGAAGGACACTTCATAATACTTATGGGAAGAACCTATGAAGAAGACATAAACATTACAAACATATATGCACCCAACATAAGAGCACTCAAATACATAACGAAAATCTTAGAGGACTTCAAGAAAGATATAGACAACACTATTACAACAGGGGATTTTAACACCCCACTGTCAAAAATGGATAGATCTTCCAAACAAAATATCAACAAAGATATTGCAGCATTGAATGATGTCCTAGATCAAATAGACTTAACTGCTATAATAGAGAGACATTCATTCTTAAAAAGCAAAATTCATTGTTTTCAAATGCACATGGAACATTTTCAAAGAGAGACCACATGATAGGACACAAACAAGCCTCAACAAATTCAAGAAAATTGAAATCATATCAAGCATTTTCTCTGACCATAAGGGACTAAAACTAGAAACCAATCTCAAGCAAAAAACTCAAAAACACTCAAATTCATGGAGATTGAATAGCATGTTATTAAACAATGAATGGGTCAGAAATGAGTTAAGGAAGTAGTCACAAAGTTTCTGGAAAAAAATGAAAATGAACTCCCAATAATCCAAAACTTATGGGACATAGCAAAAGCAGTCCTGAGAGAGAAGTTCATAGCGATACAGGCACACCCAAAAAAGGTAAAAACATTTCAAATAAACAACCTAGCCCTACACCTACGGGAACTGGAGGAACAAAAACAAAAACAGCCCGGGGAAAGTAGAAAGAAGGAAATAACCAAGATCAGAGCAGAATTCATTGACATAGAGACTAAAAACACAATTCTAAGGATCAATAAATCCAGGAGCTGGTTATCTGAAAAGATAAACAAAACCAACAAGCCTTGAAGCAGGCTCATCAGAAAAAAAAGAGATAGGACCCAAATAAACACAATCAGAAATGAAAGAGGAGAGATTACAACTAATACCACAGATATGCAAAGGATTATAAGAAATTACTACTAAGAACTATATGCCAAGAAATTTGAAAACCTAGGTGAAATGGACAAACTTCTAGGAAAGTATAATCTTCCAAAACTGAATGAAGAAGAAGCAGAAAGACTGAACAAACCAATAAAAGCTGATGAAGTTGAAGCAGTAATCAAAAATTCCAAACACAGAAAAGCCCTGGACCAGATGGTTTCACAGAAGAATTCTACAAAGCATTTAAGGAACAGCTGTCCCCTATCTTTCACAAATTACTCCAAAAAATCCAAGAAGATGGAAGACTTCCAAACTCTTCTTATGAATACTCTGGTTTCTCTTCAGATCGTATAAATCTTTCACCTTTTACCAAACTCTTCTTATGAAGCCAGAATAATCCTAATCCCAAAACCAGATAAAGACACAACAAAGAAAGAAACCTCAGGCCAATATCACTGATGAACATAGACACTAAAATCCTCAACAAAATATTGGCAAACTGCATCCAGCAATACATTAGAAAGATCATACACCATGACCAAGTGGGATTCATCCCAGGGATGCAAGAATGGTACAATATTTACAAATCAATAAAGTCAATACATCACATAAACAAAACATAAATATCACATGATTATATCAACAGATGCGGAAAAAGCATTTGATAAGGTGCAGCACCCACTGATGATAAAAACATTCAGCAAAGGGGAATAGGGGGAGCATTCCACAACATAATAAAGGCCGTATATGAGAGACTTACAGCCAACATCATACTCAACGGGAAAAAACTAAAAGCTTTCCCACTAAGATCAGGAACAAGACAAGGATGTCTGCTTTCACCACCCCTATTCAACAGAGTATTGGAAGTCCTAGCCACAGCAATCAGACAAGAAAAAGAAATAAAAGGCACCCAAATTGGAAAGGAGGAAACAAAACCGTCATTGTTTGCAGATGACATGATAGTGTACATAGAAAATCCTATAGACTCCACCCAAAAACTGCTCAACCTAATAAGTGAATTTGGCAAAACGGTGGGGTATAAAATCAATATTCAGAAATCAAAGACATTTTTGTACACCAACTGTGAAATATCAGAAACAGAAATAAGGAAATAAATCCCATTTGATAGAGCAACAAGAAAAATAAAGTACCTAGGAATAAACCTAACCAAGAAGCTAAAAGACCTGTACTCAGAAAAGGACTCAACAGTGAAGAAAGAAATTAAGGAAGACACAAACAAATGGATGCATGTACCATGCTCATGGATTGGAAGAATTAACATCATCAAAATGTCCATACTACCCAAAGCAATTTATGGATTCAGTGCAATACCTATTAAAGTACCAATGACATATTTCACATATATAGAACAAACATTTCAAAAATTTACATGGAACCATAAACGACCCTGAATAGCTGCAGCAATTTTGAGAAAGAAAAACAAAGTAGGAGGGATCACAATATCTGATATCAAACTATATTACAAGACCACTGTAATCAAAACAGCCTGATATTGGCATAAAAACAGACACATGGACCAATGGAACAGAATAGAGAGCCCAGAAATAAACCCAAGTCTCTATACTTAATTAATATTTTTCAAAGAGGGCAGCAGCAATTCATAGGCAGGAAAATCTCAAATATTTCATGCAGCAATATTTTCACTGATATGTCCCCTAGAGTAAGGGACATGAAGGAAAGAATAAACAAATGGGAACTCATCAAAATGAAAAGCATCTGTACAGCTAAAGAAAAACGGCATTAAAATGAAATGAGAACCAACTGTATGGGAAAACATATTTGCCATGATACCTCAGACAAGGGTTCGATCTCCAAAATATATAAAGAACTCACATGATTCTACTCTATGAACATGAAAAATCCAATTAAAAAATGGGCAAAGGACTTGAATAGACAATTCTCCAAGGAGGACATACAGAGGGTCCAGAGATATATGAAAAGATGCTCAGCATTGCTTGCCATGAGAGAGATGTAAATTTAAACCACAGTGAGATACCACTTCACACCAGTGAGAATGGCCATCATAAACAAATGCACAAATAACAAGTGTTGGTGAGGATGTGGAGAAAAGGGAACCCTACTGCACTGTTGGTGGGAATGCAGACTGGTGAAGCCACTGTGGAAAACAGTATGGAATTTCCTAGAAAACTAAAAATGGAACTGCCTTTCAATCTGGCAATTCCCCTTCTGGGATTATATCCTAAGAGCCCTGAAACACCAATCCAAAAGAACCTATGCACCCCAATGTTCATAGCAGCACAATTCACAATTGCCAGGTTCTGGGAGCAACCTAAGTGCCCATCAGTAAATGAATGGATCAAAAATGATGGTACATTTACACAATGGAATTCTACTCAGCAGAAAGAAAGGAGCTCCTACCCTTGGCAACAGCATGGATGGAATTGGAGAGCATTATGCTAAGTGAATTAAGCCAGGCAGTGAAAAAAAAAAAAAATACCATATGATCTCATCTATAAGTGGAACCTAATCAACAAAACAAACAAGCAAGCAAAATTAACCAGAGACTTTGAAATTAAGAACAATCTGACAATAATCAGAAAGGAGGTGGGAGGGGATAATGGGTGAAAAGGGTCAAGGGTTTTCAGCAGCAACTATAAAGGACACATGGACAAAACCATGGAGCAGTCGAAGCAGGGGAGGAAGGTGGGGATGGTTGGGGTGGGGAGGAATGGTATGGGGGAAAGGCAGACAACTGAACTTGAACTACAATAAAATTTTTTAAAAAATGAAAAAAAAAAAAAAAAAAAAGAAATACACGCGGGGGACCCTAGGTAGAAACTAGAATAGTCATTTGAAAAATATTGGTTTCTTTCTTTGGCTGTGCATTGTGATCTTACTACATATCAATCTTCAGAAAATTGTATAAGGCTATCCTTCAAATGGTCTTAATCAAGTGAAGTTCTGTCTATCTGCCTAGAAAAGACTCTAGATGACCAAGAGCCATTTAGATATCTAGAAAGATTGGAGAAGGATGGGTGTTTTAAGTCTTCGTAGAGAATTCTTAAATTCTAAGGGAAGAAAAATGTTTCATTCATGGCATACATGATTGGTATAGAATCATAAAGTATTTACATTGGAATGAGATTAAAGGTCATCTAGTTTGAATATATGATTTATTGATTGGGAAATTGAGGTGAAAGAAGGTTGTTTTTTACCGCCGGTCACAGAGCCAAGTGGTGAAAATTAGCCTAGTGCCCAGGGGTTTTGATTGTCAAGCCAGAACTCTTCAGATTTCTCTCTTGTGATTTGTGTATTCATTCATTTATTTGTTCATTCATTTTACAAATTTTATTGAGTAGCTAAGATGTGCCAGACCTTGTTTAAATTATTGTTTACTCACTTAGTCAATAATCTGATAATAACAGTTAAAATTTGTTGTGATCTTATTATAGGTTAAATACTATTTTAAGTGACTTGTATACATTAACCCATTAATATTCGCACATTTGCAGAGATGGTATTGTATATGTTTCAGTATTTTGAAAGAATTAGTCAAAATGCATATAGTTTATTGAGAAATTAATATCCCAATAATGTACCTGTTTGATTTCTTAATAAGTTAGAAGGAGGTCGGTGGCGTATTGTAATGTGTAAATAAGTTGTGAGTTTTACCTTCATTTTTTAACTTTTTTGATAAAATAAACTGTTAATCTTAACACATTGTTACTTTAATGTATGTATAAAGAAATATTACTACCTATAAAAATGCTTTTTGCTTAAAAAGGAAAAAAGAAGCCTATCATTTTAAGTATTGTTTGTATGTTGTACCCATAGATTAGAACATTAACTTATCCATTTAAAAACTTAATTGTTCTTTTTATTTTAATGTTTTTCTGTTAAATAATTTATTCGCAGACAACCTTGTCTTCCCTTGTCCCTTCAAACCTTTATATACATCACAGAATTAACCAAACTGTTTGCCTGAAATGTGAATTCTAATTAATGATAAAAATATATGATTTATTGGCACACTATACTTCAAAATTATTGGTATTACTATTTAACTTCTAAATAGGCCACATAAACTTATATTTTAATATTTTAATTATACTTCTGTAATAAAAACTAGCAAAAGCATTTGCTTTATAAATATTGGGAGGGTTGTTTATTATCTTCACTATGAAGATGAAAAAACTGAGGCCAGAGAAATTAAATAACTTTTCTAACATCATATAGCAAATAATAAAATAATTCAAATAGTGACAGTGTTTTAATTAAACTAAAGTTAAAAAATAATGATGAAGAGAAAAGTTGAACTTTATCCAGAAACTAGTCAGGGAACTTCATATCGCAATAATGTTAACATGAAAAAGATTGGAAGCCAGTTAATAAATAGTGGAGGAATAACGTTCACACCCAGCGAGTACAAGTGAGAAGGCCCAGGTATATAAGAGCCTGGTGTGTTCATGCAAAGGAGGCCAGTGTAACCAGAGTGCTGAGGGGAAGGACCAGAAGAAGAGATACTGTTGCAGAGGAGGCTAGAGTCCAGGGTGCAGCGCCTTGGTCACTGTAAGAAATTTCAATTTTATTGTAAGTGCAAAGATGTATCGATCCTTTGAATTTTTCTTTCAGTCTCTGTTGTTTAATTCTGCTCTTGATCTTGGTTGTTTTCTTACTTCTATTCGCTCTGGGCTTTGTTTGTGTTCTTGCAGTTTTTGTAGGTGTAGGATTATGTTGTTTATTTGAAATGTTTCTATCTTTTTTAGTCAGGCTTGTATCACTATGAACTTCCCTCTCAGGACTGCCTTTGCTGTGCCCGATAGGTTTTGGACTGCTGTGTGTTCATTTCCATTTGTTTCCAGATACTTTTTGATTTCTTCTTTGATCTCGTTATTAACCCATTCATTGTTTAATAGTGTGCTATTCAATCTCCATGAATTTGAGTTCAGAGCAGTACAATTTACAATAGCCAAGTGTTGGAAGCAGCCTAAATGCCCATCTGTAGATGAGTGGATCAAAAAACTGTGGTATAGTTACACAATGGAATAATGCACATCAGAATGAAAGAAGGAGCTCCTATCATTCTCAACAGCATGGATGGATCTGGAGAGCATTATGCTAAAAGAAATAAGCCAGGCAGAAAAATACAAATACATATGATCTCACCTGTAAGTGGAATCTAATCAACAAAACAAGCAAGCAAGCACAATATAACTAGAGACACTGAAATAAAGAACAAACTGACAGTGACCAGAGGAGTGGGGGGGAGGGTTAATAGGGGAAAAGGGGGGAAGTGTCATCAAGGAACATGTATAAAGGACATATGAACAAAGCCAAAGGGGGTAGGATCAAGGGTGGGAGGCAGGGATGGGTGGGATGGGGGGAATGTTGGGGAGAAAATGGAGACAACTGTACTTGAACAACAATTTAAAAAAAAGGGCAAAGAGAAGTCAGTGAAGGATTTAAACTGAGACCATCCCTTCTGTGCTTTTTACATTTTCTCTTTGGTCTTTTTCAAACTAGCGCACTATACATGATGGATTGTGAATAAAGATCAGAATTCAATTTACTGTCTTTAAAATAGGGAATAAATAATATATATAAATAAGTAAAATATAGGGAAAGAAATAGCATTAGGGTAGGGATGCTGTGTTCTCTAGTAGGTAGAAATAATTTTAGCTGAAACATATTCTCATAATGATCTTATAAATCATTTTTGACCTGTATATATGTAAATTTCAGATATGAAACCATGTATTTGAATTCTCTAGGTTACTGTGGAGATAAGATTAAATCTGTGCTAACCAAGCAAACCACTGTGTATTTAGCAGTTAACCTGACCCCACTAACTCAGCAAGGAACACTTTTCTTTTTGAGAGCAGAAAGTGCTAGTCTTTTTTGTTTGTTTGTTTCCTGTTAGATATTCTTCTCACAAAACATCATGGAAACAGTTGCATAAACTTGAGAAAATTAACCCGAGATACATATTCGAAATCTCTTTTGTTCAGCAACACACTCACATGCTACAATCATTGAGTTTACAGCAAATCATATGTGTAATTATATTATTTGATCCTTCTAATGATTTTAAGACCTCAGGTTATCCATTTACAGATGCTGTCTGAATAAGAGCATTAGAATTGAATTAGAAACAGAAAGTCTATCTGCTGTCCTTCTATCTACATTTTGAAAGGGAGGGAAAGTATCCAATATGGGAGTAATGCTTTATATTCGCAAAATGCATGCACATACACCAAGTTACGTGATGTGATATTTTATAAACATAGAAAGTAGTGCCCAGAATGGTTAACTGACTTTTTCAACATCATCCTGCTAACTAGTTAAGAAACAAAAGTCAAGCCTAGGGACTCTTCCCACAATCCTAAAAGCAAGTCCCCAACTACATGCAAAAAACACGTAGGAATGAGCTGCGTCCTACGGGGGGAGCCTGAGTGCAGCCTGCCAATATTTTAACTAGTACAGTCCCCTGACATTATTTTCTGAAAGCAGTGTTAATACCCATTATCAAATAAATATTTAATATCATACTGCATGGACTGCACTCACATGATCTATCTCTCTATCAATGCATGTAAAATATATCATCATTTCTTTCCAAACTAACAAGCATAGGAAGAAGTTTTATCATATTATTTCTCAGGCTGACACCAGTTGATCTATGTATTGTATTATTTGTTAACATTAGCAAATACCATAGCATAGTCATGTTCCAGCTCAGCATCACTCTCAGTGAAAACTTAAGGAAAACAGTAGTTTGTGATTTCCCCTAAATATTTATTTATGGATATGGATTAGCTTTACACCATCAGTGAGTACCAGGGGCGTCCAACCTTTTGGCATCCCCGGGCCACATCGGAAGAAGAAGAGTTGCCTTCGGCCACACATTAAGTACACAAACACTAACAAAAACTGATGAGCAAAAAAAAAAAAAACAAAACCTTTTAAGTAAATTGACAATTTTGTATTGAGCCACATTCATAGCCATCCTGGGCTGCACACAGCCCGTGGACCATGGGTTGGACACCCCTGGACTAAATAGAATATGAATTTAAATGTTTTCTACTATAAAATGAAATAAAAATAGCATGATTGCCATAAGATTCATTTTTGAGTGCACGAATTTAAAAAGTTTAAGTAAGCAAGGTCATTCATTACTTGTTCTGACCTTCTCTTTCTGAAATAATCCTAGCCTCCTGTCCCAGATGAGCAAACAGTAGGCCTAATATCCTCGCCACTCATCCCTCCATTTTTCACCCTATTTGGCAGCACTTCTACCCCGAGTATTTCTGCTACAGCTAATCATACAAATATAGAGACTCTACTGAGAGATTTGCTTCTAAAAGATGAGATGCACCAATCAGATTGTCCTATAATTTAAACCACTTGATAACAAGGGAACATCAAACCAGTGATAAACTTTTGCTTTGAAAGGTTTATTAGAATGGAGTCTATGGAAGCAATTAGAAGCATCCAAGCCTTTGAAAGTTATACAAGAAGATAATTTCAGAGGGTATTGGTTGGGAGACAGATAAGAAAGGGTCTGAAATCCAGGCATGGGACGCAAGAGACGAGCCTCTGTCCCTCACTTGTTAGGAATCCCTGCCCACATTTAACTTAATCCTTGGATGGGTGTGGAACTCTGTAGATGCCTTACAATAAATTCCTTTTGCATGAGCGAATTTAAATATTTTTGTTATAATTGATAAAAATATACTAACTAGAACATGAATAATTCCTTCAGCTTTGAGAATCTGGGTGTGTGGGGGTACCCTCAAGTTATCTTTTACATCCATAAACCAAAACATAAAATGAGCAAAGTGTTTTAATTTTTTAAAGTAAAATCACTTCCTAGTTTTAACTGAGAAAAGAGAGATATTGGAAAAGAAATCAGTGGGAGAAGCTCTTTACCATCTATTAAGGTATTGTGGTTAGCAATTTATTTGTTACTGAAAAATCATGACTATGCCATCTATAAGGTTAATTGTATAGAAACATGATGTCCTAAAATGTTTACGGAGGTGATATAAGCTAATCCAGCCACACATTCAATTTATACCTGGAATGAAAAGTCAGCACTTTGCATACTATTTCCTACGATAGGCGTTGTCCACTGTTAATATTCATGCTGAGTTTAAGAATAAGTAAAAAGAAGCACCTAATCTGAAAAAGTATATTATTGGTGACAAAAGAATAATAACATGAGCAAGGAAACTGGGACTGCAAGTTTTGCATTTCAAGAAAACCTCATTTTTTTATAAAGCTATTTGTGGAAGAATGGTTGTCTGGGAGTTGCTCCAAGGCAGGCATTTACATTTATGCAATTATTGCATAAATTGTGTGTCTTTCCTTAAATGAGGCCCTTTTAGTGTTATCAGTTCCACTCTTCAACTTATGAATGAATCACTTTCCCCAACACCGGCCATACTGAAGTTTTCTTATTTATATTTGTGCAGAATGTGATAAGAATATATCTGAAAACACATTTCTTGTTAAGAAACTGATTCTGTTAAGAAATGTGCTGACCATCAGCCAATAGTTGCAATTTTTGTTTACTGGGACCTTAACATTAAGATTATTTTATACAGCCCTGGCTGGTGTAGCTCAGTGGATTGAGCACGGGCTGGGAACCAAAGGGTCCCTGTTTGATTCCCAGTCAGGGCACATGCCTGGGTTGCAGGCCAGGTCCCCAGTGAGGGCCATGTGAGAGGCAACCATACATTGCTGTTTCTCTCCCTGTCTCCCTCCCTTCCCCACTCTCTAAAAATAAATAAATAAAATCTTTAAAAAAATTTTAAAAAAAGATTATTTTATACACTTCTCAGGGAATCCAAAGTGCTTTTATGGGACATTTTTTAAAATTCTTCAACCCAGGATATATTTATCTCAATTTCTCCATGATTTTAAAGGAATTTAAACCATAGAATAAAATCACAGGAAAGTGGCGCTGTTGGTGGTAATGCAAATTGGTGCACCCGCTGTGGAAAGCAATATGGAGATACCTAAAAAAATAAAAAATGGATCTGCTTTTTGACCTAGTGATCCCACTTCTGGGAATATATCCAAAGTAACCCAATACACTAATTCAAAAGAACATAAGCATCCCTATGTTCATTGCAGCATTATGTAAAATCACCAAGTTATGGAAGTAGCTCATGTGTCAATCAGTAGATGAGTGGATAAAATAACTATGGGACATCAATGGAATACTACTCGGTCATAAAAAATAAGAAAATTTTACCCTTTGTGAGAGTATGGATGGGCCTGGAGAACATTCAGTCAGAGAAAGACAAATACCATATGATTTTACTCTTGTGTGGAATCTAATGGACAAACTGAACTAACAAGGAAAATGGGGACAGACTCATAGATGGAGAGCAGGATGGCAGCTGGGGCAGGGAGATGGCAGAGGGTGGAGGGGTTGAGCAAAAAAGAAAAGGACTCATGGACATCGAGAACAGAGTGGTGATTGCTGGGGGGAGGGGGTCTAAGAGGACTACATGGTAATGGAAAAAATACAATAAAGAGGAAAAATAAAGAACCTTCAAAAAAAGATATTTCCATAGTGCACCTTTTGATAATCAATATGGATATTTCATGGACTTAAACTGTGAATAATATAATGAATTTTGAACTTATCAAAGGTATAAAACTTAATAATGTCATTGCCCCAGAGAAAGCATTTGTTTATACAGTTTGACATAGAAAAATAAACTTCTATGAAATAAATAGCACTTGCCAAGCTTCATGCCCAGTAACTTAATAGTAAGTTCTGGAAGGCCACAGAATTGCCTCAAGATAACGTATTTGTACTGCTTATCTAAAATGAAGACATGGACATCTGTTACAAAGCATTTGAGGCACATAACTTTGAAGTAGATACATATTTTTTCCCAGTAAGAAACTACAATTTTAAAGATAAAGCTTGTAGCTTGAAGAACCTAACCGAGTTAGGCATACATAATTTATATGCATCTGTGTTAAGTGCCTAACTCTCTGGCATGTGAAGTGATCCAATTATCTGGGCCAGAAAAGTGCTTCATTTTCATTTTCTGGGGTGATACTTTTAATGGTTGAATATCTGTAGCTATTTCTGCATGATTGCCTACAATGGAGTTGCTAATTCCCCATTTAAACTTGCTAAAAGAAGTTAGGTTAACGCTCTGCTATATTAAAATTTATATTAATCCTGAAGTCATATTGCTATTCCAGATTACATTAGTGTCTTATGATTGTTGTATTTTTGTAGACTGTGGGGAGCAGACTTTGAGTAATAAGAAAATTCTATTTTGCATAATTAAGCATCTTTTTTTCCCTTTGTCCCTCTCATATTCAACTATAATTATATTTATCTGACCACCAGAACATTTCTTTTGAGAGAGAGAAATCTTAGCATAATGAAGTGTTTTGAAGAAAACAGCATACACATAGATGCACAGAAAAAGGCAACAATTCTACTTTCCAAGATAAAGTTTTGTGGAACCTGAATGTTGCTTTCCATTATTCCTCATTTAGAGCTACTTTTCTCCTTTTGTCAAGTATGAAAAAGTAAGGAAATTTTGCAGATGGGAAAAATCATAAAGATGGACAGTTATTTTTTCCCTTAGTTTATTCTAACTCTTTTTGTCCTTCATTGGCATGCCATTATCAGAGATGGGGTGGCAAAATTGTTTTTCTCTTGTTAGAACACCACAGATTTTTAGGTTTGGGACACTGTTAGTTAGACTGTATATTGGAGGCATAATTATTAAGACTTTGAGAGCAAATCCAAGAGCTACCTAATTCTCACCTGGTTTATTTTTAACTTCAAATACGAGGGGTTGACAAACACACTGTAGCTCATAGTACTGATGTCTTTATCCTTGTATGCCCCTTATTTTATTGTGTTTTCAAATCCCTTATATATGCTCTGTATTTACTCAGCAATGTCCCCAGTTCCCCGCAGGAAGTAACGTGAGAAGAAAAATAAAATCTTTGACATCATAAGCTTCCAAGTACCCTTAATAGTTGAAGGGGAAAATGAAGGAAGAAAGAAAAAAAAGGAGATTATTCAGAAAAGGAAAATTAATTATCTGATTAATCTGGTTTCCATTTATGAAAAACAGTTTTGATGCATGATTAATTATAACATGATAACATTTAAAATTTACCACTGCATGCAGTCGACCGTCATTTTACATTGTTCATTTCAAAGATCTACTAGTCATCCTTGATTTGTTTTTCTTTCAGCTCTCACATACAATACCTCAAAAATATGTCTCTGTTTCTGTTTTACTCTTTCCAGTCTCTATTCCTGGTCTCCTGATCTAAAACACCACCTCTTCTCCTCTCACTTGGACTATAGCAGGAATCTTCCTTCCTATCTTGATGCTTCCACTCTTACAAGTATATTTCTGCCACGTTGGCCTTTTCCTTTAAACCTCAAGTCCTTTGCATTGATTCTTTCCTCTGCCTGGAAGACTCTTCTGAATTTCACTTATCTTACACCTTAACATCTCTTCATTTCCAGCTCAAATATCACCTCCCTGAAGATGATTTCAATGACCATCCTAAAAATGTAGCCCTACCCTAACCCAAGTCGTTCTCCATTTTATGACTGGGCTTAATTTTCAAATTGCTAATTGTTATTGAAAATTTTCTTATTTACTTGTTTACTTGTTTATTTTATATCTCCCTCCTTTTCTCGATTCCAAATAAAAGGTAAACTCTATGAAATACATGGATATTGCCCTTTTCAGTGCTACCTCCCGCAAACTCGGAACAGTAGTCACCTCACAGGCAATCGATAATATTTATTAAACAGGTAAAAGCACCAGGCACATTATTAGGTGAAATACATCTATTTTAAGAGCAGGTATACCATATTATTATTATTTCTGTTTCGTGGGTGAGGAAACTGAAGCTTAGAGAGAGTGCCTGAATAATAAGTTGAACATCCAAAATTAAAACCCTCCTTTGTTCTGACTCCAAAGCTTTTGGCCTTTGAGTTTTTGTAAATTTGACTTCCTTGAATTTGTACAACTGCCCTATGATGTAGGGATTACCATATCCATTCTTATAGATGGGAAAGCTTAGGCTTAAGATAATCAGTCTGTTTGCCCCAAATTACACAGGTGAAATATAATGAAGTCAGAATTTGAATCCCATTTTCTCTGGCCTAACCTCATGCTTTTTCCATCCACCATGCCACTTGACCTCCCAAGTCACAGTACTAAAGTTAAGGTAGTAGAATATAAGGTTTTAGCAACAAAAGATGTTAAAAGTAAGCACATCATATTTATCTACAACAGGTGTTAAATTTTTGCCTTCAGTACACAGGGTAAATGTCAGTGATTGACCCTTCGAGGAACAAGAGTCTTTAACCTCATTAGCATCTTTTTATAAGGCAAGTAGTCCTATAATAAACCATTTAGAGGCAGTACATATGTACAAGGCTACAAGTCCAGTCATCTGGTTGTAGCTGCACAGATTTAGGCTTTGTAATAAAATCAGTTTTGATTATAATTTTGTAGCACACACTATTGCCACTGCCTCCCAAATCCATGCTCTCCTTTTCTTCCTGGATATATGGGTACGTTTTTCTGGGTACATAATCACATTTCTTGTGATGTATCTCATTATATGTAGTCATAAGACTACATTTCAGACAATGGAATAAGAGAAGTAATCAGCACGTCCTATACAAGGGGTGGCCCAGGAAAATATTTTTTTATTTTTATATTTATTGATTTTAGAGAGAAAGAGAGAGAATGAAAGAGAAAGGGAGAGAAGAATGATTTGATATTCCATTTATGTATGAATTCACTGGTTGATTCTTTATTTTATTGATGTTCAAATACAGTTGTCTCCATTTTCCCACCACCACTTTCCCCTGTGCTAACCACCCACACCTCCTGCCCTCAATCCTACCCTCTTTGGCTTTGCCCATGGATCCTTTACACATGTTCATTTACAACGCTTTCCCTTCTTTCCCATGTTATTTGCCTACCCCTTCCCCTCTGGTTACTGTCAGTTTGCTCTTAATTTCAGTGTCTCTGGTTATATTATGCTTGCGTGTTTTGTTAATTAGGTTCCATTTATATAGGTTAGATCATATGGTATTTGCCTTTGCCATCTTGGCTTACTTCACTTAGCATAATGCTCTCCAGTTCTATCCATGTTGTTGTGAAGGTTAGGAGCTCCTTTATTTCTTTTTTAAATGTGTTTTTTAAAATCATTTTCTTGTTGTTCAAGTACAGTTGTCTGCATTTACTCCTCACCACTCCCCCCAGCCCTAGCCGACCCCACATCCCTCCCTTGCTTCCATCTCCCCTTGGTTTTGTCCATGTGTCCTTTATAATTGTTCCTAAAAACACTTCCCCTCATTTCCCCTCCCACCTCTCTTCTGGTTACTGTCAGACTGTTTTTAATTTCAATGTCTCTTGTTATACTTTGCATGCCTGTTTGTTTTGTTGACTAGGTTCCACTTAAAGGTGAGATCATAGGGTATTTGTCCCTCACCCCCTGGCTTATTTCACCTAGCATAATGCTCTCAATTTCCATCCATGCTGTTGCAAAGGGTAGGAGCTCTTTCTTTCTCCTTTATAGTATTCCATTGTGTAAATGTACTGTCGTTTTTGATCTATTCATTTACTGATGGGCACTTAGGTTGCTTCCAGCATATGGCTATTGTATTGTGCTGCTATGAACATTGGGGTTCATAGGTTCTTTTGGGTCGGTGGTTCAGGTCTCTTAGGGTATAATCCCAGCAGTGGAATTGCTGGGTCAAAACCAGTTCCATTTTTAGGTTTCTGAGGAAATTTCCTACTGTTTTCCACAGTGAGGGCACCACTCTGCATTCCCACCAACAGTGCACTAGGGTTCCCTTTTCTCCAAGTCCTCTCCCAAAACTTGTTTGTTGATTTGTTTATGATGGCCATTCTGACGAGTGTGAGGTGGTATCTCATTGCACTTTTAATTTTCATCTCTCTAATGACTAGAGATGCTGAACATCTTTTCATATGTCTCTGGGACCTCTGTATTTTCTCCTTGGAGAAGTGTCTGTTCAGGTCTTTTGCCCATGTTTTAATTGGGTATTTTTGTCTTCCCAGAGTGGAGTCATGTGAGTTCTTTATATATTTTGGAGATCAAACCCTTGTCTGAAGTATCATTGGCAAATATGTTTTCCCATATAGTTGGTTCTCTTTTCAATTTAATGCTGTTTTCTATAGCCACGCAGAAACTTTTTAATTTGATAAGATCCCATTTGTTTATTCTTTCCCTTTTGTCCCTTGCTCTAGGGAACATATCAGTAAAAATATTGCTGTGTGGAATATCTGAGATTTCCTCACCTATGTTTTCCTCTAGGACGTTTATGGTGTCATGATTTAGATTTCAGTCTTTGAATTTATTTTTGTGTATGGTGTAAGTTGGAGATCAAGCTTCATTTATTTCCTTGTAGCTGTCCAGATCTCCCAACACCATTTGTTGAAGAGGTTATTTTTACTCCATTTTGTGATTCTGCCCCCTTTGTCAAATATTAATTGGCCATAGAGGCTTGAGTTTATTTCTGAGTTCTCTGTTCTGTTCCATTGTTCTATGTTTCTGTTCTTATGCCAGTACCAGGCTGTTTTGATTACAATGGCCTTGTAACACAGTTTAATATCAAGTATTGTGATCCCTCCTAATTTGTTCTTCTTTCTCAAAATTGCTGCACTATTCAGGGTCATTTATGGTTCCATGTAAATTTTTGAAATGTTTGTTTTATATATGTGAAATATGTCATTGGTACTTTAATAGGTATTGCATTGAATCCATAAATTGCTTTGGGTAGTATGGACATTTTGATGATGTTAATTCTTCCAATCCATGAGCATGGTACATGCTTCCATTTGTTTGTGTCTTCCTTAATTTCTTTCTTCTCTGTTGAGTCCTTTTCTGAGTACAGGTCTTTTAGCTTCTTGGTTAGGTTTATTCCTAGGTACTTTATTTTTCTTGTTGCTCTATCAAATGGGATTTATTTCCTTATTTCTGTTTCTGATATTTCACAGTTGGTGTACAAAAATGTCTTTGATTTCTGAATATTGATTTTATACCCCACCGTTTTGCCAAATTCACTTATTAGGTCGAGCAGTTTTTGGGTGGAGTCTATAGGATTTTCTATGTACACTATCATGTCATCTGCAAACAATGATGGTTTTGCTTCCTCTTTTCCAATTTGGGTGCCTTTTATTTCTTTTTCTTGTCTGATTGCTGTGGCTAGGACTTCCAATACTCTGTTGACTAGGGGTGGTGAAAGCAGACACCTTTGTCTTGTTCCTGATCTTAGTGGGAAAGCTTTTAGTTTTTTCCCGTTGAGTATGATGTTGGCTGTAGGTCTCTCATATATGGCCTTTATTATGTTGTGGAATGCTCCCTCTATTCCCACTTTGCTGAGTGTTATTATCATCAGTGGGTGCTGCACCTTATCAAATGCTTTTTCCGCATCTGTTGATATAATCATGTGATTTTTGTATTTTGTTTATGTGATGTATTAACTTTATTGATTTGTAAATATTGTACCATTCTTGCATCCCTGGGATGAATCCCACTTGGCCATGGTGTATGATCTTTCTAATGTATTGCTGGATGCAGTTTGCCAATATTTTGTTGAGGATTTTAGTGTCTATGTTCATCAGTGATATTGGCCTGAGGTTTCTTTCTTTGTGGTGTCTTTACCTGTTTTTGGGATTAGGATGATTTTGGCTTCATAAGAAGAGTTTGGAAGTCTTCCATTTTCTTGGATTTTTTGGAGTAATTTGTGAAAGATAAGGGTTAGCTCTTCCTTAAATGCTTTGTAGAATTCTTCTGTGAAACCATAGAATCCAGGGCTTTTCTGTGTTGGGATATTTTTGATTACTGCTTCAACTTCATCAGCTTTTAATGGTCTGTTCAGTCTTTCTGCTTCTTCTTCATTCAGTTTTGGAAGATTATACTTTTCTAGAAGTTTGTCCATTTCACCTAGGTTTTCAAATTTCTTGGTGTATAGTTCTTTGTAGTAATTTCTTATAATCCTTTGCATATCTGTGGTATTAGTTGTAATCTCTCCTCTTTCATTTCTGATTGTGTTTATTTGGGTCTTCTCTCTTTTTTTCTGATGAGCCTGCTTCAAGGCTTGTTGATTTTGTTTATCTTTTCAGATAACCAGCTCCTGGATTTATTGATCCTTAGAATTGTGTTTTTAGTCTCTATTCTGTCCTGATCTTTGTTATTTCCTTCCTTCTACTTTCCCTGGGCTGTCTTTGTTTTTGTTCCTCCAGTTCCTGTAGGTGTAGGGCTAGGTTGTTTATTTGAAATATTTTTACCTTTTTTGGGTCTGCTGTATCACTATGAACTTCCCTTTCAGGACTGCTTTTGCTGTGTCCCATAAGTTTTGGACTGTTGTGAGTTCATTTAATTTTTTCTAGAAACTTTGTGACTACTTCTCATTCTCGACCTATTCATTGTTTAATAGCATGCTATTCAATCTCCATGAGTTTGAGTGTTTTTGAGTTTTTTGCTTGAGGTTCGTTTCTATTTTCAGTCACTTGAGGTCAGAGAAAATACTTGATATGATTTCAGTTTTCTTGAATTTGTTGAGGCTTGTTTTGTGTCCTATCACGTGGTCTATTTTTTAAAATGTTCCATATGCATTTTCAAAGAATGTATATCTTGCTTTTTTGGAATGAAAGGATATATATATATATATATATATATATATATATATATATATATAATCAGTTAAGTCCATTTGATCTAGGACATTGTTCAATGCTGCAATATCTTTGTTGATATTTTGTTTGGAAGGTCTATCTATTTTTGACAGTGGAGTGTTCAAATCTCCTACTATAATTGTGTTGCTTTCAATATCTTTCTTGAAGTCCTCCAATATTTTCCTTATGTATTTGGGTGCTCCTGTTTTGGGTGCATATATGTTTATAATGTTTACATCTTCTTGTTGGATTCTTCCCTTGAGTATTATGAAGTGTTATTCTGATTCTCTTTTTATGGTCTTTGAAAGTCTATTTTATCAGATATAGGTATTGCTACCTAAGCTTTTTTTTCCTGTTTGTTTGCTTGAAATATTTGTTTCCAGCCCTTCTCTTTCTGTCTGTGAAAGTCTTTTGCTCCGAAGTGGGTCTGTTGGAGGCAGCATGTATATGAGTCATGATTTGTTATCCATTCATCTACCCTATCTATTTTGTTTGGAGCATTTAATCCATTTACATTTAAGGTTATTATTGATAGGTACATATTCATTGCCACTGCACTCTTTTTAAACCTTTGTTCCTTTTTCTCTCACTATTTTTCTTCCTCTTCTTAAAGCAGTCCTTTACCATATCTTTCATCATTGGTTGTTGGAGGTATATTCTTTTAGCCTTCTTTTGTCCTGAAGCTCCTTATTTGGCCTAACATTTTGATTGAGAGCCTTGCTGAATAGAGTAGTCTTGGTTGCATGCCTTTGGTTTTTCATTACTTGGAATATTATTTCCATTCCCTTCTGGCTTGGAGTGTTTCCTTGAGAAGTCAGCTAGTAGTCTTATCAGGTCTCCCTTGAATGTTACTTCCTGTTTCTTCCTTGCTACCTTTAAAGTTCTCTGTCTTGGAATTTTGCCATTTTAATTATGATGTGTCCTGCAGTGGGCCTCTTTGGCTTCCTCTTGATTGGGACCCTCTCTTCTTCCTGGGTTTGTGTGGCTTTTTCTCTCATCAAATTAGCGAAATTCTCCATCATTACTTTTTCAAACAGGTTTTCTATCCCTTGCTCTTCTTCTCCTTCTGGTATCCTTATTATTATGTGGATATTATTACATTTCATGTTGTCCTGAATTTCTCTTAACCTCTCTTCTTTCTTTTTCAGTCTTTTTTCGTTTACTTGTTCTTTTTGGGAGTTTTTTCTACTTTGTCCTCCAGCTCACTTATTTGATCCTATGCTTCATCGAGCGGGCTTTTGATTCCTTCTACTGTGTTCTTTAATTCAGAAATTGTATTCTTCATTTCTTCTTGGCCTTTGTTGATTGTTTCTATGTGCCTTTTTATGTTGATATAGTTTGCAGTAATTTCCTCATAGTTTCTCTGTAGTTTTGGTAATTTGCACTGAGTTCATTGAGCTTCCTTATACCCATTGTTCTGAACTCATTTTCTGATAGCTGACTTGCCTTTATTTCATTTAGCATTCTTTCTGAGGATTCCTCCTTTCCTTTTGATTTGGGGTTGTGTCTTTGTCTTCCCATTGTTTGTGGGACTCTTCTTGTTTGCTTATGTTTCTTAAATTGATCTGTTTTGATTTTCTGACTTTGTGGTGTGAACTTCTGTGGTGGGTGGCCTGTGAGATTCAGTGGTGCAGTCTCCTTGATCACCTGAACTTGATGTTTTGGGGATGTCCTTTATGCCTTTTATGCTTCTTTTCTGGATGTAATTGGGTTTTTATTGTTTTGGGGTCATTCTTTCATGGGTTCCCTGCTGCTGGTTGACTCAGGGTCACTCTGCCCACCAAATCTTCTGTGCTATTGTGCACGTGCTTATCTGAAAAAAAAACACAGAGCCCAAGAAACAAACCCACACACACAAATATAACTCCTCCCCCAAATCCCATTATCAATAGCAAATGAATCAGTATTAATAATGATATAATGAGATTAAGACTATTATAAGACAGAAAAGTGGCTATGAGATGACCTTCTGAAAGAGAAATGATTTTGAGAGGGTAGAAAGAGGAGCTCTAATAAGAGTTGGGAGATGTAGCAATGGAAAGAGAGAAGGTAAAGCTTACCTCATGAATAAAAAGGGGAATGATGAGTGAGTTATGTAGTATGAGAAGGGAAATGTATAATATTAGGTTTAAACAGAAATTAAAATTAATATAAAATAAAGTGAGAGAATGAAAAAGGAAGGAAAATATTAAATAATTAATAAAAATATACGAGCCAAATTGGAGAGAAAGATCCACCAGACTACTATCAACAGCAAACGAGCTAAAATTAATATAGGTGGTATGGGAATAAGAGGGAAAAAAGAAACAAAGAAAAGTCTTAAGAGGTGTTTAGAGGAATGGGAAGTGATTTTGAAATGATAGAGGGCAAGGGAATACTAAGAGAGGTACAAAAACCAGACTAAGTGAGGGAAAAAATAAATTTTGGAATGTAAAGGAAAAGAAAGAAAAAAAGGAGAATAAAGAAAAATAAAAGGGCAGAATGAAAGATAAATAGAAGAAAGACAAAAAAAAGAAAAAAAAAACAGGCTAAGATGGCAAAATTAAAATTTGAAACAAAAAAAAAGAATAGGAGTGGGGTCCAGTAAAATTTGTTATCTGAAATACAGAATTAGTGAAGCTCTAGAGATAACCTTGAAAAACCAATGCAACAACAACTACCCTACCCACAGTCAACTAGCAACATTTGTTACAGGTGTAGAGAGAACGCAGGTAATTTAAGAGCTGGGCAAAAGGATATGAAGTGACTCTTGACAAGAAAATTCATTTTGAGTGTCTGGACAGGGGACAAATAGTAAGAGTGTGGAATGGAAACCAAGTTGTAGCTAGAGAGAAAACCAAATTTGAAATGAAAATATTGTAAGGAAAGAGGAATATAAAATGGGCTAAGAGAAGGGAGGGGCAAAATATGTGAATTGAAATACCCTATAGTATAAAATCTAGCGACAACATATACAAACTTGCTGGACAAGAAATGAATGTTATAAAGCTATGCAGGAAGGAAAGTATCGCAATTCATGAAGAAGAACACAGTGGCTTTTGTCTCAGTAGTCTCTTGTATTTACCGCTGTTTTGTTCTTTCTGGATCTGCCTCTAGTGATGTCATATGTTGACCCTGTCTGACCTTAGGCAGCCTGTTCAATACTGCTAGTGATCTGTTGTCATGGGCTGTCTCCTTCAATTGTTAATCTAGTCACTCTTCACTCTGCAGTCAGGTTTAAGCACCACAGGGAGGAGCCAAATCCCTCCTAGGGTAGAGGCTATTGTTTCCCCCCAGGCTACTGCTGCTGGGAGGGGAGTGACCTGAGCATAAAGGCTGCTGCCCTCTGGGGGATGACTCAGGACTGGGATCCAAGGGGCTACTTTCTCAGTTCTCTCCCCAAGGTTTCCATCCCTGTCTCTCCTCAGGCATCTCCAGCCCTCTCTGCCCCAAGGTAAGTGGCTGCAAATAAAAATGTATGTGTTGGCCCTTTAAAAGGCCTTTGTGTCTCCAGCCATGTCTCTGACAGAAAGCAACCCTGCCTCTGTTCACTGCTGGTTGTCATCTGTGTACTTTTTGGGCTCTGGTGTTCTGGGCTGGAAATCCTAGCTTAAGGTTTACACCCCAACCTTCTCAGGGGGATCCAACCAGCCACTTAATTATCCCTACAGCACTGCCACCTGTGGGCGCCCAGCCAGCCTTCTTGAATCTCTACCACACAGGTGGTAACCACAAGGCCTGTGGGCTGAATCCGGCCCCCAGTGAAAATGAGTTTGACACCACTGTTCTACCATACTCCTTACCAGACAGGTTGTAACAAAGCTGTTTCTTCTGTCTGTCTGAAGTTATATGCTCCTCTCTGCTTATTGCTCAGTTGTTTGTTCTGGATGGTTTGTCCAGAATTGAGTTGTAATTCCAGGTTGGTCCTGAGATGAGGTCAGTGTGACTTCCATTCACTCCTCTGCCATCTTCCCTCTATTCATTGGTCGATTTTTGTATGTGTCTTGACCAGGAATTAAACCCACAACATTGGTGTGTTCAGGATGATGCTCTAAGTATCCCTAAGTCTGTATTCCTGAAAAAAAAAAAAATAGGTCTAGTAGAACAACCTACTAACCTGTTCACAAAATAGTATTGTTAGTTGATGGAAAGATGGTTCACTGGGGTCTGTTCTGCTACACTTTCTACAATGAATTAGCTCATATAAAATTTCTAAACAGGGAAATTATTTAGAGTCATGCATAGGTGATGTGACTTTGTTTGTAGTGTTCCCTAGCATGTTAATGGTTTTTGCTTTGAAGTAACAACTGCAGTAGGGCTGAACACAGAGAACCACAGAGCAATTCAGAATTGTAACTTCCCATTCACTCCATGATTGTTCTGAGCTCGGATGGCCTTCTCTGGTCTTTGTCTCCATAACTCTGAAGCTCAGTTATTCCTTGGACTCTTCCACCATCTTTGTTATCCTACTTTTTAAAAGATAGTTTCCAAGTATTTTCTAACTTATCAGGAATTTAACATGTCTTTTTTTAAAGACACTTAATTTTTTAAAACAGTTTTAGATTCACAGAAAAAGGGAGTGGAAAGCACAGAGATTTCTCATATACCACTCACAACCACCTCAGACAGCCTCCCCCATTATCTCCATTACACATTAATAAGCTGTTAATGTGTAATAATTAATGAGTCATTACCATTAATGAATCTGCAATGACAAATCACTCATTCAAAGTCTATAGTTTACACAAAAGTTCACTCTTTGGTTTATTCTATTGTTTTTGACAAATATATAATGACATGCATCCACCATTATAGTATCATACAAAAAGAGTTTCACTGCCCCCCAAATCCTTGTATTATACCTATTCATCTCTCCTCCCTTCCTAATCTCTGGCAATTACTGGTATTTCTACTGCTTCACAGTTTTGTCTTTTCATGATGTCATATACAAACAGTCCCTGAATTACATGGTTTGACTTCTGATATTTCAATTTTATGATAGTGCAAAAGTGACATGCATTTAGTAGAAACCATAGGTTTTGAAGCATCTTCTCCAACTCTCTTTTTCCCAGAAGTCCTGTTATTTTAAATGTTCAACTGTATAGGATTTTTTTTTAAAGTAATGGATACATTGAGTTTTTATAAAAATACCCTAATTGAATCTGAGCCATTAAAAATTTTGGAATCTCAACATTACAAGAGCTGCTAGCCTACTAGCATTACTAGCCTACTCTAGTTTATATAGATCTTTAACTAAAATTACTTTTACCCATAGAGTAGGGCATTTTGCAGTAGTACTGTTAGAAGCAGTGTAGAAAAGTAGTTGTGTGACCTTGAGGAAGTCTCTAAATCTTCATTGTCTTACATATCAAAGAGATGAAACAAGCATCTGAGAACGTTCAACAACAAAACGAGCTGTGTGAAGGACATGGTTCAATACTGGCTTATAGTAGTCACTCAGATGTTCCAATTGCAATTTTTATCGTTGGCTTTGATATCAAACATACCATAGTTCTGCCACTTACTATCTGCACAAACTTAGGAATGCTACTTAAATTTGTACAGCATCAGCGAAAAGGAATTAATAACTTAACTCATTGTTCCTGTGAGAAATAAATGAGGCAATGTATGCAAAACTAGTAACACATGCTGGATCACATTTAAGTAGAAAGAATGATTTTCAAACACTTTCCCAGGAACAGCAACCACATTAAAGAAAAAGAAAACGATTGTCAGTGCTTTTCAAGTAATATCTTGAAGGTAGTTACTGTTCTTGCATATATATAAGAATGGTTCCAGGGGATAAGAGTGAAAAGGAAACATAGCTGTAATCCATAGTAGACATGCTAAGCTTAAGAAAAAGTAAATTTTCCAGCTGTAGTACTTTACTGTAATTTACCCAGGGACATGTTCACAGCAAGAAACTCTATGTTGGTAACCAGTTTATTAAAATTCTTCCTGGATTTTATTGTATTCAATTTAAATAAGGTAGATAAGATAAATAACATGCATCAAAATAAATTTTAGAATTTGAGAAGTAAGCAATAAAAAATAAAGATATTTAAAGAAATAATATATGAATATTAATTAGTTACTTAGTTAAAAGAAAGACTTTTTTATCATAATATTGTAGAAGGGAACCATAAGAAGAAAGTTTAACAAATATGACTTCCTAACACAATTTTTGTCAAAATATTTAACTCCTCTATGCATCCACCCAAAAGACAAACAACTAATTAAGAAAAATTGAGTAGCATGTATATCAGACAAAGGATTAATAATGTTAATGTTTTTATTCTATTACAGTCTTCTTTATAAGAAAAAGAAAAACATTTAAATAGGAAGATGGCTAATGGACTGTGTATTTTTAACTCCCTACAATATCTGATCTCATTTGTTGACCTCACAAAACTCACAAGGTGCTATGAGGAGGTGGGGCCTTTGGGAGGTGATTAGAAGAACCACACGGATGGCATCAATGTCCTTATTAAAGAAACTCCAGGTTGCTCTCTCACCCCTTCTGCCACATGCAGACACATTGAGAAAATAGCTGATTGTGATGGATTGTCCTCAGATAATCTATCAGTGTCCTGATCTTAGACTCCCAGACTCCCAACTGTAAGAAATAAATTTCTGTTGTTTATTAGCCCCCCAGTCTATGATGTTTCTTATTATAGAAGCCAGACTAATTAAAAGAGAGGGGTAAATGTCAAATCCAGATAATTCATTGCACAAATATATATTAAGCAACTAGTATATGCTAAAAAGGGTTTTATGTGGTGGGAACTAATACCAGAATGCTTTAGACAGTAACAGTCCCTCATCTCAGAAAGTTTCTATACTATTGAGATGACAGTAAAAAAAAAATAAACAGAAGACAGTTACATAAATAAACAATATAATTTCACTTGGTAAACAAATGCTATAGAAAAGTAGAGGAAGTAGCTATAATGAAGGAGAGGACGTTTTTGGATAAGGACATATGGAAAGCTTCTCTGAGGAGATAACATTTGGACAGAACAGAATGAAATGAGAGAGTGAATCTTACAAAGATTTGGAGACAGGGATACATTGTAGGTTCAGAAAACCCACAGCATAGTCAAGATATCTGAGATGGAAATAAATTTATGGTAATCAAAGAACAGCAAGATCTATATGGCTGGAGCAGAGTAATAAGAAAGGTGATTAGAAAGGAAGAAGATCCAGATAGATCATGTGGGACAACTGAAGCAATAACTATACCTTCAATATAACCTCATTCATAATAACATACATGTAGAATAAAAATATGAGAAAGGATTTTACCTATTGAACCGGCAAGGATTTAATAATCTCATATATTGTTGGAGAGACAGTGAGTGCTATATATTCTCAAATCTCCTGTAGGAATGAATAGATGTACTTCTTCCCCAAAGAGCAATTTGACAGTTATATCTAGAGGCTTAATGTGCATTTATGATATTTTTCCAGTTAATATATGTTGATAGAATTATAGGAATTTATGCTGATGAAGTTATTGAACGTATATATGCATACGGATTCTTATATGTTGTTTAAAATAATGCAATATTGGAAATAAACTAATGTACGCTATAGGAGACCATTGCATTAGTATGGTACAGAGATAATATGGAATATTATCCAGAAATAAAATAATATTTTAAAAAACTACTTAATAAGACATGAAATACTTAGTATAGTATGTGGAATGGGAAAAGGTAACAAAAAATAAATTGATCCAATGTAATTTAAAAAAAAAGAAGTGAGCAAGAATATTGCAATGTAAACAGGAATTAGGGATTGTATGATTTTTATCTTTCTTTTACGTGATCTGTGTTTTCCCACTTTGTGCAATTGTAATGTATTACTTTTATAGTCAGAAAAAAATCAAACATTATTATGAAAATAAAGCTTGCATTCAAGAATTTTTTTATTTTTTATAAAAATGGTCTATGATGAGTTATCCTGGTAGTGAATTGTATGCACAGCTTGTTGGCTGTAGACAGAACAAAGGTAAGGAAAATGCAAGCTGCTCTAGGTGTATTTTTGAAAAAATTCATCACAGGATAATGAGATCTTAGATGCCAAGGGACTATGGAGGTCACTTAGTCAAAACACTTTGTTTGAAAGATGAGGAAACTATAAGTGATCAGCTAAGAACTCAACAATGAGTTCTTAGAAATTAGACTAAAAACCTCTATCTCTTCCTTCGAAGTCTGTTTTCCTGTATCTCAGAACATGTCCTCAAACCTAACAGCAGTATTACCAGGGTTTCAGAAGAAGAAGAAACCTATGGCTTGGGGATACCGCTACTGTGTTGGAAGAAATCTATCTCTAGTGAGGTAGAGATGAAGGTGACAAAAAGACCTTCAATTGACAATGCGACCAATTGTGGACAGAAGAACTAAATGCAAAGAAGAAAGAAAATCATTGCAATGGGGAGAAGAGTTTTCAGGAATCACTGTAGAGGACACATGGACAGAACTAAGGGGGAGGAGGGAGGCTGGGGGGGTGGGAAGGGAGGGGAAGGGAGTGGGGAGGGGAGAGGCTGCAAATAACTGTAATTAAACAAAAAAATTAATTAAAAAAAAAGAAAATCATTGAGAGTCATGATACAATGAATAGGCCAATAACACTATAGAGCAGTGATTTTCAAGCTTTTTTTAAGTCATGATACACATAAACTAATTACTAAAATTCTGTGGCACACCAAAAAATATATTTGTTGCCAAGCTGACAAAATATATAGGAATAATTTTGATTCATTCGCACCAGGTGGTTATTGTTGTGTTAGCTGCTGTCATTTTCTTACTTTATTTTTATTGTTTACACTATTGCAGATGTCCTCAGTCTCCGCTCCTTTGCCCACCTACCCCTGTTCTCACCGCCCCTTCCCTCTGGCCATCACCACACTGTTGTCTGTGTATATGGGTTATACACATAATTCCTTCACCTTATTTCATCCAGCTCCCCTTTCTCCCCACCCCCTCGCAGCTGTCAGTCTGTTCCATGTATCTATGCCTCTGCTTCTATTTTGTCTGTCAGGTTATTCTGTTCATCAGATTCCACATATAAGTGAGATCATATGGTATTTGTCTTTCTCTGACTGCTTATTTCACTTAGCATAATTTATTTGACAAGTTAAGGGAAAAGAGGTCAGTGACCCTGACTAAATAATCAGATATTGCATGTTTTAAAAAGTCTTGCTGGCACTTGAGTTGAAAGTCACTGCTTCAGAGTATCCATTTTTATTAGAATAAGTTTAGCCAGGGAAGGTAACTGGAGCAGCAAAACTAGAAACTATCCTATTTATTCTTTAAAAAAAGAAGACCAATTGGTCTAGAACCAAGAGGGAGGGGCCAGATAAAATGCCCAGAGATGGTAAGTTGGGGAAAGGATATCCCTAAGGACACTGTGCCTCTCATTTCCTTATAGTTTTATGTACTGAAATTCCTTACATAATGAAATGCTATTCTTGTATCTTAAGAATCTACATTGATAGTTCACCATAGTTTTTTCTGTCAATATATGCTTCAAAGATACTATCCTTATGCTTGAAATGCTAGCATCTGAATGGTGTAACATATATAATTGCAATGCAAGACTGGTAGTACAATTTAGCAATTCCAGTAGTGATGCTGAATTTCAAAATAGCTTTGGTGGCACAGTGAAGAAACAGAAGTTACCATATGACAGATCTATATATAATTCTAATTCATCACTTATTAACGTTGGGTAAATGAGCTTCTGACACTTTATCAATTCTACCTAATAGAACTGATAAAATGAGGCAATGTATGAAAAACACAGGGAACAGAATTTGGAACATAAGGGGCACAAGATAATTGTTAGAGGCTCTTTCCATCTTCCTTACATTCAAATGTGTACACTACTGTCTTCCCTTCATCCTTTCTATTCTTTCTAAATGCGATTAGAGTTTACTGAACTGGAAACCCACTCTATGATCTGCAGTGATGCTCCTGCAGAGCTGTGCATCTCATGGACACTCAGTGCTTCTCGGCCAACTCTTCACTAATGGAGATCTTCCACAGCACTAAAGATGAAGGTGAAAGCTTGCTCTGACATGCGAGCAACTGAAGTGGCCCGTTGAGCACTGAGATGGATATCCACAAACCTAGCACATGGTTTTGTAGCTGCTGCATATACATCAGAATGTGCGTGTGTGTGTTGCTTACGTGGAGGAAGGAGGGTACTTTTTGACACGCAAAATCACTGAATCAATGGAATAACGAGCAATGTCATGATGAATTCTACTGCACTTGTCTGTGTGCCTTAGAGGCACAGACAAACCCACAGGAGGACTTGCAAATTTCAATTTTCAATGCCTTCCCCACTGAGCATGAAGTGAAATGGAAAAATAATTGTTCTCGATTTGAGCTTTCGACTATAGTTGGTATAAAGGATATTAAGTTTGAAAGTAAAGCAATTCATTTATTCTCTGCATGGCTACAATCTAATCCTGTTTGGGATGAAAATATAGATCACGAGCGTGGGAGCCACGAACTAGTGAGTCCATCTCCATATTCACAGCCTGCATCTGCACACTTACATATAACTCTTTTGACTATCCCTGGGAATCAGTTTCCCAATTTTAATATTTTTTAACCTTAGTATATATGTATAAGAATTACCTGTGGAGATTTCTGAAGAATACAAATTTCTGGTCTGCCATGAATTCTAATTCAAGAGTCTGCATGTTTTCATGAACATCTCAGGCACTTCTGGTGCAGATGGTCATCCCTCATACATTTTGAGAAACTGCTACAGGTGCCCTGTTCTTTCTCGTTTCTTCCTTCTTTTGGGGCCTTCTGCCAGTTCATCATCCTTCCCTCTATTGTTCTCCACTGCGAAATAATTTTTTCTCTAATTTTTAGAAATATTTACTGTTATTTTGCTTTTCTAATGTATACAGTTAATGTGAAACATCTTCACTTGGCTTCTGGAACTCACATTTGCCTCCTTTTTTCTCTCACATTTTTGGCCAGTTTTTCTCAGTAGCCCTACTTATCTTGCCAATCTCTCAATGATGATATTCTCAAGGCTCAGTCCTTGTTTTTTTTTTTTTTGTTTGTTTGTTTGTTTGTTTTCTAAATCACTCTGTAAGCAATCTTATTCATGTCATGGCTTGCATATCCAATGGTCCATGTAATGTCTCCGCTTGGATGTTTAAAAAGGATTTCAAGCTTGTCGTGCCTAGAACTGTGGTTCTGATATCCCTGCAAACCTGATTCTCCTTCAGCCTTTTCCAGTTTTCCAGTTGCCAAAATTTTTCTCTTATACCCTGCATCCAATCCACTAACAAATACCTTGAGTGCTACTTAAAAATGTATTTATAATTTGAACACTTCTTACTAGTCCCAACTCTCACACTCGAGTCTAGTTACCACCATTTCTCTCCTGTATGAGTCAAAGCTTTCTCACTGATCTACCTCCCTTTCTGAGCTGCTCTTACTACAACAGCTAGAATGGTCTCATTAAAATACAAGTCAGAACATGTTACTCCTCAAAACCCACAGGCTACTCATGTCATTCAGAGTTAAAGCCAACATCTGTACTGTGCCCTCCAGGCCCACAATAATCTGGCCACAAGGCCACTGCTTTCCTCCAATCGCCCCCTTATTCTTCTGCTTGAGCCACGACAGTCTCCTCACAGTTCCTGGAACACCCTGTCATGTTCCCACCACAGGGTATTTGCAACTACTATTTCCTCTCTGGAATGTGCTTCGCGGAGATACACGCCATGGCTTGCTCTCTTACTTCTCTCAGGATTTTTTTTTCTTTTTGCTTAAAAAGTCACTTTCTCAGAGAAACCTTTCCTGAAGTTTCAGCACTTCCTTCCCTTTCTTAACTATTTATTGGTAGTCCGTAATCACACTCCGCGCTTCTTCCCTTAGCTCTTATTCTATCCTGACAGAATTTTTACCTGCATCACCCATATTTGAATGCTAGTTCTTTGAGTGTGTTGGTTATAACAGTATTCCTGCCACCTAGAACAGTGCCAGACAGTGGCACACATTCAATAAATACTGCATGAATGACTTAATGAACAAATGTTTAATTCCTGAGGCCCTGTAATCCACTCAATATTTTCTCCACTTCTGCCCTTCATATTTTCCAATCTCTTTTCCCACAAATAAACATATACCAAATACCTTTATGTGACCCAAAATGTACAGTTTTCTACCTAATATTGTTTGACCGTTCACTTCTTTTGCTATTAAAATGGTAATTTTCACTTTTATATCACCTTCCACATGATGAGCACTAATGTAATCAACTTCTAATATAATGCTCTTTCCTCTCTTTACAGATCAGGAAAGCATTGTTTGAGGGAGTAGCCTGAGGTCACATGTAGTGATCATTCTTTTATCCTTCGCTGTCCCCTTGATGGACTTTATTTTCCCATTCAGCATGCTCTACCCACTCATACCAATGCCTCATCATCTTGCCTCTCATGCAGTAGTTCCAAGGTTGAAACGCTCCCAGATGCCAACTATGACACATTATCCTCCCAAGATTTATGTCACATGCAACCACCTTGGCTCTTTCTTTTAAAACTTGTATCTTAAAATTCATCCTACATCTGCACTTCTCCTAAAGTTTTCCTGACTGAGGAGAGATTTTATCTGTCTTTGTAGTTTTAATGTCATTTTGCCTCAAAAATCTCTCCCCTTTTCTCTATTTCTCTATATTCCCCTTCCTTGGGTCTCTCAACAGTTAAACAGACCTCAAATTCCAACCCCAGTTAAAAAATGTGGTGTATAAGCCAGAGGTAACAGTTATAGCCAATGTCAGCAAAAAAACTGGATAACTCTTTGTTTCAGAATGGAACTATTGGCTCATTAATCTGGCAAAATTTTTTGCATAGTGTAAAGGCACTAATACATGTGCCAAGTGCCTCCCTTTGAATTTTTGCTGGGTAAATGTGTCCGTGGCAATGACACAATAACAACAAGGTGCACTTTAGAGGACACCGACAACTGCGTTTATAGTGTACCTTTGTGTAGCTTTTAATCTTAAATACTAAAGGTAGGCTACCTGACATTAGCAGGAAAAAGGGAAAAAAACTCATGATAATTTATTATTTTAAAAATTAATCATGTTCTTCTTGCTGAGATTGACCTTAAGTTAGACATTGCTTATGAGCAGACAGTAGCACCTTGACAGAACAAAATCCTAATCTTCAGTAAATATTTTAATGCTTGTGACTCTCAAAATAAATGCCTTTTTTTCTTCACAATTTACCAACAATCTTGTGAGATAACATTCTGTAAAGTCCTACCTCCTTTAGAGCAGACTTGAGCTTCACATTGTTCCCTCTGCATTTTTATTAGAAAAGGGAGGAGACTGCAAAACTGGATTATGATGGTACTTGTATTAATTCATTAACTTTCCTAGACACAATTATAGTCGCATGCCCCCTTATTATATGGTTGGGTTTTATTTTCAATAACTCCCTATGAAAAGGAAAAGAAAGTTAAAGTTACTGATTTATAAATGGAAAATATATGTAATAAATTTAAAAGAATGTATACATTTTTGATATCATAGTTTTTCTAGTATTGAATATCAAGTCCATTGAACTATAGCAACCAACAGTGATGAGGAGGAAAAACATGAAAAATCTGGAAGCAACTGTAGTCATTTAATGTTTAAGTGTGGACAAAAATCTCACCACAGATTTTAGAATGAAAACTCACATATCAGCTTTTTAGCTAAGAGCTTATTAGATAATTGCAGATTCATATAGCAATAATTCTTTAAGTATCCATCAACATACTGAAAGTAATCCACTGAATTGCAAATAGTTTATTCAAAGTATCAAACAGAAAGCCATCAGTTTTTTTTTTTTT
>PVJI01016808.1:0-37257 GCA_004026765.1 Micronycteris hirsuta
AAAATGTGGTCAGCTCCAAAGGAGTCTTCTCTAGCTGGACTGGTCACCCGATGAGACTCCACACTCAGAAATTAGTAATTACTTATTGTCAAGCTATGTATTCACTTCCTGAGAGAACAGAGGTTGGCACATATTTTCCCAGGTTCCTCTATGCCTGTGAAGATGATAATTATCATAATTATTTTCACATTTGTATAGTGCTTTCGGTTTAAAAATTTCACTCACATACAATACCTGGTCTTCAAACTACACTTGAGATTAGTTCATATATCAGTCAACAAAACATATTAAGAGCCTGCTCTGTGTCAGGCCCTAGGAATGAAACAGTGAACAAGACCAATGTGCTCTCTTCCCACCAACCTAGAGTTGATATTACAATAGGGAATAAAAGCAAAAAAAAAAAAAAAAAAGAGGAAAAAAGGGGGAAACATATAGATAAAATAAAATCAGAAATCAGTACAAAGTATGAAGTTATAAAGAATAGGAAGACTCTAAAGCAAAAAATATATAACCAAGAATAACATGAAGAAACCTGCTTTAAAGGGGGAATTAGTCAAAGTCTCTCTGAGGAGGTGACATTTGATGAGAAGCAGGCAACAAAGTTTTGGATAACACCTCTCATTCAGAGGAACCAGCAAATATAAGGGTGGTTTGTGTGTTGGGGCTGGGGCAGGTGTTGGAGAAAGAGCTTGGCACACTCTGGAAACTATGAGAAGGCAAATTCCTTTGGAAAATTACGAGAGATAAGGGCCTGAAATGAGGTCCCAGAAAAAAGCAAAGAGCAGATGGCACCGGGGCTGGTGCTAACAGGCTGTATATGAACAGTTTTATTCTAAATGCAATGGAAAGAGTTGATCGTGCAATTGTCATTTTACAGGTGAGTAAAATTAAGCTCAGAGAAGTTACATGTCTTGTCAGAGTTCTTATACCTGGTAAGCGTACAGTTCCATCCCAGATCTTTCCTTTCCCCTTTCCACAAATATGTGTTAAGTGCAGACTAGACGCCAAGCACATTACTGTTTGCTAGATAAAATAATCTTAATCTCAATTAGATTAAGTCTGGAAGTGAGAAATGGCCGTGTGAACAAATGTAATAAAACACAACAGGCACTGCGCCCAGAAGTCTCTACAGAATACAGAGGGGACTTGAAGGGGAAGAAGTCAGTTGTGTGTGGGTGGGGCAAGGCGGGTTAGAGAGTTAGTATTAAACGTCTAGAAAATAAATGCTTGTCAAAAAAAAAAAAAATAGGGGTGAGGAGTATAGTCAAAGCAGATTGCACAAAGATACAGCTGGTAGATACTAGAAATAGCAAGCTGTTCCTGCCATAGGGTGAGGTGAGGGGCTAGAGGGTAGGGTTAAAAAACTGGAAATGGCCAAAAGCCAGATAATGAGCCCAAAGCCTGAACTTCATTCTCTGAGCAACAGAAGCCAGTTTTTCAAGTTAGGGTGCAACCTAAACTAATTTGTTTCAGATAGAAATAAATCTGTAATTTTGAACTGTAGAGGTGATTTGGTGGGGAGGGCAGGGAGGGTATGGAGGGACAATTTTGGCCATAGGGAGACCAGTTAGAAGGTCTGCAAGGTCTAGGAAAGAGGAAATGGAAGCATGAAATAAGACTATGGGTGTGGACTGGAGAGCTGCAAAAAGACTGAACAGACAGTAAGGAGGAAGAAGGTGCAGAAATTACAACACCGAGTGTTTCAGTGAAGGAGACAGGGGATTGGGTGAATTCTGGGTTTTCATAACTTTTGACTCTAAATTCATTGCTTTTGAGATAAAAGGCTTTTCCACCTTATACAAAGGAATGTCTTTTATTTGTTGCCAACAGTTTAACATGTCTTCTCTGCCAGCTAAGAGAAACTCAACTGGGATTATTCTTATTTTAAGTTGTTTTTAAAGAAAAAATATGCATTTTTTTCTGACAAACTATTGTTTAGAAGACAATGAAACTTTTTTAAACCTAAAATGATCAGCATAATGATCTCTACTGAGATAAAGAACAAATTTCCACATTGTCACATGCAGGACAGATATATACAAAAAAAAAAGAAGAAGAAGGTAGGTTTTAATGAATGGAATCTTTTGCAATTTAAGTTTCTATCAAAAGAAAAATATTAGTACTCTCTTTAAGTTGATAGTTGTTATCTCTGGGATGCTTAGAAATGTGAAATAACAACCCCCTGTGTGTGCGGACCTGTCCTGACATGCCCACTACCATCATACACACAGCACACAGAAGTTCAATTTTAGATTCAAATCTGAGATTTCACTTGAAAGATACATTAATGTATCATGGATGGTGTCTGAAGACAAAAATATTTTAAAATTATATTTAAAGACTTTTCAAACACATTTGGCTTTAGGAAACAAATGGCAGTGACATTTATACACTAATTATTCTAAGAGCTTATTTAAGACAGCTTGCATACACATCCTTCTGTCATTGAAGTTTTCTTCCCCATGTCCCTCCTCTTTTGCCCGTTTCATTTTGTTATTCTTTTTCTGTTTGAGAAGTATAAAAACTTTGACCATGCTTAGGGGGAGAAATGGTCTGACATTCCTATTACCTTAATATTTTTACATAGAACGTGCTATGTGTGTAGAGAACTATCAACGAAAATGAGTTAAGACCTTGAATTGTCTTGGTAGAAACACCACCATTGATGGTCATTTAGGAGAACCATTCCACATATTTTAAAAAGTCAAGATAGATGCCATTATCATATCACTGTGGTAAAGATGAGAAGACTGGAGTAAGAAAGGCAAAGTAAACTCACCAAACATCACACAGTAAGTGATGGAATTGTGATACCAGGCCAGCCCTGTGACTTCGGCACTGAGGAAATGTGTAGCCATCACTAATTCCAGTAAACCTCACAACACTAACCTTTCGAGGGGCGGGGGGATTTTACAAATGCCCTCTAGATCGGTTTTTCCCCCACAAGCACAAATGAGGGAAATAATTTTAATTTGTATGCATGTATACTTAATTGGCTATCCTGCTCATTTATTTCATAACGCAAAGGCACATTCACTTATTAAACCTCTGGGTGCTTTCACAAATTGGCAAAGGAAACAGAAATAATGGACATAACACGTTTCTTGCAAAAGCCAGCAATTAATGGAAAGGACTCTCATCGCTGTAGTTAACTCAGTTGTAAGCTCATATTCTTCCCATCTAACTGCAGAAGTGCATTTCTGAGTAAACAAATGAGGTAAGTTGCTCTCTGAGCTAAAGTGGACCAAGGAGAGGCAATTCTCTACTGAGTAAGTAGTGTTAGAGTTTGTTAATGACAGCCTTGAAGTAGCCTAACATTATGGTTTCATATGACGAATCTTAGTTTTCTAAACCTAAACTGCAGACTACTAAAACTCAGTGGCTTACAGGGAAAGAAGTTGTCAGCAGAAAGTATGAAGGTGTGAAGGAGACAGCATATTTTAAAATAGATTTTGATATAACTCAGTCATTTGCCAGAGATACAGTTCACTTGGATTAGATGAGTGATTTCTTTAGCCATGCTTCCTACCTCTCTGCAGATTCCTGTCGTGTCTATCATGGAAGTGACAGGCTATTATAGGGTGTTAGAAGAATCTTGTGCGTATTGTAGAAGTTATAGGATGCTAATGGATGCTGTAATGAGTTACAGGATGGTACAGCAACTCACAGGATGGGCTAGGAATTAGAAGAACTAAATTTAAATGATGAGGAATACAAGACTTGGGAAGTAGATAAAATATAACCAGTAGAAATACCAGAGCTATATCTGGGGGTCTCTCAGGAATGGACACTGTATTAGATTTTTATTGACGCTTTAAAATAGTGTCACAAATCTGGTGCCTTAAAAAATGCAAATGTATTATCTCACAGTTTCTAAAGGTCAAAAGTCTAGGTTGACTGAGCGGGATCCTCTTCTTTTTCTTTTTTCTTTTTTTAAGATTTTATTTATTTATTTTAGAGAGAGGGGAAGGGAGGGAGACAGAGAAGGAGAGAAACAGAAATGTATGGTTGCCTCTCATATGGTCCTCACTGGGGACCAGGCCCACAACCCAAGCATGTGCCCTGACGGGGAATCAAACCGGGACCCTCTGGTTCCCAGCCGGTGCTCAATCCACTGAGCTACACAAGCCAGGGCTTGGATCCTCTTCTTAGTGTCGCACAATACCCAAATGAAAGTGTTGGCAGGGCTGCATTCCTTCCTCAAGCAGCTGGGGAAGAATCTGCTCCCAAGCTCATTCAGTTTGTTGCTGGTTGTAGGACCGAGATGCCCATGTCTTTGTTGCTATAGCCTAGGAAGTGGCTTCTCACAGCTGCTGGCATTCTTCCTCGTGCTTTTGGTGTGGCCCCTCTGGAAATGGCACTAGTATCCCTATCATGCTTTAAATTTGTCTGATTTCTTCTCTCTGACTCCAGAAACTTCTCCAGAAAGTTCTCTACTTTTCACAGCATGTGTAATAAGGCTGCCTGGGTAATCAAGGATAACCTCCCTACCTTAAGGTCCTAACCTTTACTACATTTGTAGATGCCCTTTTGCCATGTAATGTAACATACCCATGGCATGCCATCAGAGGCAAAGTTCTGTGGGGGCCCAAATTCTGCTTACCAACAGTACCGATGCAGCAGTGTCTATTTCTTTAGACGGTAACCAAATCAGTTTAGTTCGTACCAAACTGTTTTGGACTCTGAAAGACAGAGTACTTAAAAGAAGTGGACAAGTTAACAGAAAACATACCTGTCTTTTTTTTCAGGCAATGTCATCGGAAAACAATGATGGTAGGTTTAGTAATAATAATAGCTATTATTTTCTTACTTTGTGCCAGGTATTATATAGCATTTAAAACAGACAATTGTGAACATTCTCTATCAGTTCTTTGATAGAATGAGATAGAACTGTTCCTTGTGGACAATGGAGAAAATATTTAAGTGACATCAGTACTGTAATGAAACGTGTAGTACCAGTCAGTACAAGAGTCCCAGACGGTGTTTCATGTGCCCATGAAAGATTTCCATATATGACTGTGCAAACTGAACTTACATGTGCAAAACATGGATAAGATTGTGCACGGCGTGGTTCATTGCTGCCACAGAATTGTTGAGCACTACAATCACCAACTGTTGTCACAAATCTCAAATCTGTTTTGACATCACAGTCTGCAAATTATAGTCCATCAGCACACAGCTTACTAGTCTCTACTCATTCATTTTCCCATGCAGTAAAATCACTTCCCAGCAAGAATCCTATTACATGAGAGTCACTTTACAGTGAGACCTATCCAATATAGTACTTAAGCTCCAGGGATTTATACAAATACAAATAAAGTCAGAATTCAAAAAACTTTTTGAGTTGATATTTAAAGAACCAGGGCATTTAATATCTCCAGACAATGAAACAATAATCTAATAAGTATGGAAGTTCTTTATTCCTAGGGATATTTAACATTGATCTTAATGACAATGATTTATATTTTAGATCTAGATCAATCCTGATTTAGATCATTAATACATGTGTTTATTCCCCTCAGGAAATTGTTTCAAAGCATACTGAATTAACACCAGTTGTGAGTGAAAGAACTCAGGTAGTGTGGCCTAGGTTTATTTTGAAGTTACTGCTTAATTTTGGTACACAATCACCCTCAGCATAATTTTCTGCCTTCCTTTTAACTAAACTATTAGAGAATAGAAAATGGTAGCAAAACTAACCCATTCTGTATCTTTCCATGCTTTCTATTCTGTTCCTTTTGATTGACAACTGCTTTTGGAGACTAGTACTCACTGAACTTTAGAACGAATTTTGAATGCCTGTTATTTTTATTAATATTCTTTAGAACATTCCCTCTGCTACACTGCTCCTTAAAAAGAAATAATTGATTAGAAGATTTAGGAGATCAAATATTAATGCAGCTTTCACTCTGATTAAAATTTTAAAAAATGAGGTTTTTTTTTTATTTTTAGCATGTCACATTACAGATATAAATAGAAAACATATATACTTAATAAACCAAGATTTAAAGAGTGAAGAAATCATGTTATTTTTCTCTCAAAAATAAGAGTATAAATCACTTTGAATTTAAGTCACTTTACTATCCAAGTAAAAAATGGATTCACTAAAAACTACAATCAACTTTTATATAAAATCTGCCAAATAGAAGCTAATGGAAAACTCTGTTACCTCTAACATAGTTTAAAAACCCACAATAAAATCTTATTTACATTCTCTATTCTATGTGTACTTCATGCATTATCAGCCCAGAAAATTTTCTGTGACAATAATTTCATTGAAAGTGTCTTAATATAACCTATATTCAAATTCATTGAATGTCATGTATCATCTCTACAGCCTGTTTCTTGACATTATTTTCAAAATATTGCTTGTAACCAATCATTTTTTTCTGCACTCACTCAAATTCATACTATAGTTGTTATAGAAGTAGCTAATTTACATATAGATTAAAAATTACCTTGAAGTCCATTTACACCCTGATGAGTTAAAGACAGAGGAAGTCAAAGCTGATAACTGGCTTTTATTAAACCTGAGTATTATGACACATTAGACTAGTCAAAATAAAGGTTTCAGATTCATGGCCAGGATCCTAAAATATCAGAAAGGGTGATGGTAGCTGAGCGGACATAGCCAAATTTAGATATTTCCTACAATACTATTGCAGATCATGAGAACCTACCCCTTAATTTGACTCATCTCTTTGTTTCTTCTATACGTTTCACGAAATATACTTTAGTAGTAGCTGTTTTAAGTCAAATCAGTTAGCAGGCAATTGGCCAATTTTATTTTATTTTTTAAGTATATTTTATTGATTATGCTATTACAGTTGTCCCATTTTTTTCTCCTCTCTATTCCCCTCCACCCTGAATCCCTTGTTCCCACCAGCATCCCCCATCCCTTATTTCAAATCCATGAATCATACATATAGGTTCCTTGGTTTCTCCATTTCCTATACTATTCTTAATAGTATTTCCTATACTATTCCTATACTCTCTTGTCTATTTTGTACCTACCAATTACTCTTCTTATTCCCTGTACCTTTTCCCCCATTCTTCTCCCTCCCCTCTCTACTGATAAACGTCCATGTGATCATCATTTCTGTGATTCTGTTACTATTCTAGTTGTTGGCTTAGTTTGTCTTTGTTTTTAGGTTCAGTTGCTAATAGTTGTGAGTCTGTTGTCATTTTACTGTTCATAGTTTTGATCTTCTTATTTTTCTTTAACTGAAATGTGAAGTCCCTTTAACATTTCATATAATAAGGGCTTGGTGATGATGCACTCCTTTAAATTTACCTTACTTGGGAAGCATTTTATCTGCCCTTCCATTCTGAATGGTAACTTTGCTGGATAGAGTAATTTTGGATGTAGGTCCTTGGTTTTCATGACTTGAAATATCTCTTTCCAGCCCCTTCTTGCCTGTAAGGTTGCTTTTGAGAAATCAGCTGATGGTCTTATGGGAACTCCTTTGTAGGTAACCGTCCCCTTTTCTCTTGCTACTTTTAAGATTCTCTCTTTCTCTTTAATCTTGGGTAATGTAATTATGATGTTCCTTGGTCTGTGCTTCCTTGGGTCCAACTTGTTTGGGACTCTCTGAGCTTCCTGGACTTCCTGGAAGTCTATTTCCTTTGTCAGACTGGGGAAGTTCTTCTTCATTATGTTTTCAAATACGTTTTCAATTTCTTGCTCTTTCTATTCTCTTTCTGGCACCCCTGTGATTCAGATGTTGTAATATTTAAAGTTGTCCTGGATGTTCTTAAACCTCTCCTCATTTTTCTGAATTCTTGTTTCTTCATTTGGTTCTGATTGAATGTTTATTTCTTCCTTCTGGTCCACACCGTTGATTTGAGTTCCTTCCCATTTCCTTCCCTTCACTGTTGGTTTCCTGTATATTTTGCTTTATTTCAATCTGAATAGCCCTCACTTCTTCCTCTATTTTGCATCCATACTCAATCATTTCTGTGAGCATCCTGATCACTAGTGTTTGAGCTCTGAATCTGATAGGTTGGCTATCTCCTAGTCACTTACTTCTTTTTCTAGAGTTTTGATCTATTCTTTCATTTGGGCCATATTTCTTTGTCTCAGCATACTTGATATATTGTAAGGGGCAGTGCCTTAGGTATTCTCCAAGATGGGGCAACCCACTTCTTTGCATTTTGGCACTATATATGTGGGAGGGGTCTGAGAGGGAATAATGCCATTTACTCGGCTCTTGGCTGACTTTCAGTCCCTTCTCCCGCTACCCACGAGCAAATTGGGACCTTCTGGCTTGATTCCCTGGTGGATGGCTTTGTGTACATTCTAAAACCCTGTGGGTCTCTCCAATGAACGCTTCTGTGAGGTTGGCAGATTCTCCCACCACCACAACCCACACAGACTTTTACAGCCAGAGGTTTTGAGGCTTTCTTCTCCCACGCTGAAACCCTGGGTTGTACAGTCTGTCTCACTCCCTAGTTATTCTTCCCAGTTTATCTGCATGCAAATGTGGGACAGCCAGCAGCTGTCTCACCCACCCAGCCCTCCAGATGCCTCCTTGCCACACGTCCTCTCTGCCCCAGCTACCCATCTCCACCTTTCCTACAAGTCTGGATGAATGTTTCTTCTTTAACTCCTTGCTTGTCAGACTTCCATACAGTTTGAGTTTACGGCAGTTCTGGTTGTTGTTTTTAAATTTGTTATTGTCCTCCTTTTGGCTGTGCTAGGAGGCAAAGTGTATCTACCTATCCCTCCATCTTGGCCAGAAGACCCCAATTTTAATTAAACTAAGGAAAGAATGCCCTTTCAAAATGACTGAAAAGTTTGAAGTTTGACCAACTGCCTAGTTTGATAGCTCTGGTCTACTGGCCTGCCTCTTGTCCATCTACTGGACTTTACAGAAGCATTAGATAATTGCTGCTTGATGGGACAGGTTTTCTACCACTTCCAGTAAGCAGAAGTCCATTCATAGTGGACATATCATTCAATTTGCCTGCCATGCCCAACTTCCCCTTATGTTCCCTGACTCATGGTCCCTACTTAAAGAAGAAGGGATAGATGACCAGATTAGAACTCTATGACTCTGCCCCCATCCTGGCTATAAGTACTGGACAAAGGATGGACAGCTTTCCCTATGTCCTCAGTCAAACTATTGGCCTATCTGTTACCAACTGAATATTCTCTCTCAAGAATTTAAACTTCTATCCACATAGATTATTGTCAGAAAAAGCAGAAAGGCCATGTAGAGTTGAGACCAGACCTGGTGTCAAGGAAAGCCATGTTAATAAGGAGCAGAGGCTGTGGATAAGCAAGTTAAATCATCCAATAGATAAGAGAATGAGGGAAACTTGCAGGGAATGATAGAGTTGAGAGAATATATTGTACCACAGAGGCACAATGAAGGAGAAATAAGGACAGAGTGAAATTCAGAGAATGGCAGAGTCAGAAACAGAGAACTCCTGAGTTCCCACTGGCATCTCCTGGCTCAGTTCCCATGAAGTTTGACCATATTTACTACCCTCAATCAGTGACATAACCTTATGTCTTCTCCATGTACCCATTTTTACTTGAAATGATCTGAGTACTGGTCTGATCCTTTTAAGTGAACTCTGATTACAACACCACGTTAAAAGATACATCATGGAAATATATATTTCAAGATATATCAGTAGATCAACTAACTTATATTTGGATTTAAGAGAAGCAAAGAAAGAATATACATGTGTTTTGTAAAAAAGGGGGGAAGAGGACAATTTCTGGCATCCTGATATGGACGAATTCTCTAATCTGACACCTAGCATGATGTGCTATTAAAAACCCCACACCCCAGGTCTGCTTTCTTTTCATGAGAAAGTACTATGTACCTGAAAGTTCTCACCTCTGAGAGTTTTTAAAGAACCCAGGGGAAAGTGACATGTTTGTATTTCAAAAGATGGAAAGATCTTGAAGATGGATGACTTTGAAGTTTGTTCTGTGCTCAATATTTACTTAGGTATTTATTCTTAAGAGTCAAGCCTCCTTTCTCTGTGGTCATCTTACTTCTTTTGCCTAATCCCGTCTTTCCTCCCAGTTCCTATCTGATGATTCTGACACTTAGCTGTCCTTCTGTCTCCAGTTTTTGTCTTTCTGAAGTTTACCAGAGAGACTATTTCTTTTTTTCTTGTAAACTAAGATAAATTTCCAGTTTCCAGAAATATAGGCAACACTACAAAAGAAATTGCAGTAGATCTGGACTACTGCCAGAGTCTAACAAGTTAATCACCAACTAAGACAAAAAAGCATATTAGTCTACAGGTCCTTTCTACCAGAGCTTAGATCAAATGGCTGTACAATAAATGAGGAGGTATTTTTTTAACACTATAATAGACCAAATCACACACAAAAAAAAGAAAGAAATTTTAAAGAAAAACTTTTACCCAACAATTACACTTCTATGGATTTACTATAAAGTAAAATAAAATAATAAAAATAAATAAATAAAATAAAATAAAAACATGTGGCCACACAAGGACTTGTACAAGAATGTTCATGGAAACTTTATTCCTAACAGCCCTAATCTGCCCTTCTCATGATCTTATATAGCACAAGAACTTTTTTTCTACATTTTATAAGTATATTATTTGTCATTACCCCCAGATAATTCATTGTCTAAATTGATCCATGATGTTAATAAATTGCTTAAGGAACACAGCATAATTATTGAGTTTTGGTGGCTGGTGTAAAGGACTCCTGTGTGTCACCTGCAGCCAGGACACCACTGGCTTCTGATTGGCTGAATTCACCTGTCGGCCAGGGTTTGGAATACCAGTCACCTATTCATCTCCTTAAGAGTCCAAATGCAGTAAAGGCTCTTGCTGCAAAATAACATTGCCCCCATTTTTCACAGTACCTGGCCATTTTAATTGTCTTAAGCAAACATGCAACCATGAATGAATGGTCAATGAATGACGCTCCTCCAGTACAAAAACTTCCCTTAAATTAAATAAAGACACAGGACTGTGTGGATAAAGTATGAGGCTCAAATATCTCCAGCCATAATAGACCTAACTAGTACAATTAGAAGAACTTAGCCTTTTCCTCAAGCCCCATTATTATTTCTGAGAGTCTCCAAAGAAATCCTTCAAATGTACTCCAAATAAAAAACAGAGCCCAGACTCTTCTTTTCCTGATCCAGTCTCATTGCCCAAATCACTTTTCCAGAGTCAGCAGGGTAGACCACGCCACCTTCATCAGGCACCCTAGGCACAACACTGTCCATAGAGAGGATATCTCTGAACACTCCCAGTTTCCAACCTAAGGCAGCCGGAATGCAGAGAAGTAGGGTTTCTTCCTGTCTGTGGCACAGTTTGAGCTTTTATAGGCTTATTGTACTGAGAATTTCACAAAGTAAGCTCTTGACATGACCTCCTTCTTTCATGGCATTTCAAAAACAATTCAAAAAACCTGATTCCGGAAAGGTGCCATCCATCCACATGATCCTCCTAACCCCTCCACCCACTGCCACCTGGGGTGATGTCTGGATGGTGGTAAGGATGAGGGTATCTGCACTAGCAACAAGCTCTGTTATACCAACAACACTTACGTCAATGGGCACCAAATCAAGGGAGATCCAGTCTATGTGCCCCGCTGAAGATCTACAAAGAATGCTGGGTGCTAAGTTGATGATATTCTTCCTGTGGAGTCCACTCCTCAGCCAGTAAATCAATAATCTGGAGAGGTGAAGAGATTCTGAATTTGTTTCACCAGGTGATTAGATGATTTTTGCACAGATCTAAGCCTGAGAACCATTGCTATAGAATAGAATGCTACCAAATCAGTATTACTGACATTTAGCTGAAATGGGGGTCATTCAAAGGCTGCAGACCCTAAAACAATGGAATCCACTAGGGACATTCTCTAGATATCCATGGCCTTCACATGAGTATTTTCCACAAAAGAGGGGAAAGGACTGGAAAATTCTTAAATGATGATGAGGACACAGATTATTTAATTTTTGCTTTTAAGGGAAAAATACAGAAATATCAGGAGAAAATGAGATGTTTATAATCCTAATTTTTATTCACTATTTCTATAAAGACAGGTTGGCTTACTTAGAATACATTATGAAGAATACATTATGTATAATTTGCTTTATTCTTAGAATTATCATATTTGATATCTTAAATTTAAGAACATAATTTGAATAAAAATTATCAGTTTATTCACTAAAATTTACCTTTGGGTGCTTTAGGGATACCAGAGTTCTATCTCCATCTCTCTCAGTTAATAAATTGGAGACAAATATATGAGGGACAAGAAACAGGGAACTATATTTATGGAGTAGTTACTACACACCAGCCCTTATCTAAAGCAGCATATAGGCTATGTCTGAGAAGAGAAGAAACTGTGAAGATTTTTTTTTAATTCAGTACACAAGAAACAGTTATGTTTCAGAACTTAGTAGCCTCATGACATCAAGAACTACAGAAGCCATTCATGGTCTGAAGAACAAATGAGGAGGGAATAAAATAGCGAAAGAAACTTCACTGAATCCAACATTTGCCAATAGTATCTTAACCTAACTCAGTGGTTCTTAAACCTGGTATAACTTGATAAATTACTTGCCCCAATCTCTAGATTTCCTGATTCCGTAGGCCTGAGGTAAGACTAAAGAACTTGCATTTCTAAGTTCCCAAGTGATGCTGACGCATATTAAGATCTGCGGGTCTAACTAGTTTCATTTCCTCAGTGTGGCTGAAGCTCTAACTTTGTCCTGATGTTTCAAAATTACAGCATGAGCATAATACCAGATATATCCTGGAACTAGTACACAAATGTCTTTCTACTTCCAAAATTGCTTTTGTGTGTTTGTTTTTAATAAAAGGGGAGAAAAATTGTAATTTCAAAAGTATATTTTGTGCAAATTAGAAATATTGAGGAAAAGCAGAAAAGTGATCTTATAACCCCTGAGAATACTTTTCCAAAACAAAATCTTAGTCTGCATCCAACTTTGTAATCCAATCAATTGCAGAACTTGCTCTGCTTATATGTCTGTCTTTGAAACATGGCTACAAAAAAGATTAGCAGAATCAGAGAATTCTGGCCAAGATGGAGACATACGTAGATACACTTTGCCTCCTCTCACAACCAAAAGAAGGAAACACCAACTTAAAAAAATAAATAAATAAAATAAAATAAAATAAAAAAACCCAGACCGCCAGAAAATGAAACTGTATGGAAGTCCAACAACCAAGGAGTTAATGAAGAAATATTCATCTAGACTGCTCCATAAAGCAGTGAAGTGGGTTGCCCCATCCTGGAGACTACTTAAGGCTCCACCCCTTACAATATAACAGGTATGCTGCAACAAAGAAATATGGCCCAAATGAAAGAACAGATCAAAGCTCCAGAAAAAATACAACTAAGCAATGAAGAGATAGCTAACCTATCAGATGCACAGTTCAAAACACTGGTAATCAGGATGCTCACAGAATTGGTTGAATATAATTGCAAATTAGATGAAAAAATGAAAGCTATGCTAAGAGAAATAAAATACAGGGAACCAACGTGATGGGAAGGAAACCAGAACTCAAATCAACAGTGTGGACCAGAAGGAAGAAAGAATCATTTAACCAGAAAAGAATGAAGAAACAAGAATTCAAAAAAATAAGGAGAGGCTCAGGAACCTCCAGGACATCTTTAAACATTCCAGCATCCAGATCGTAGGGGTGCCAGAAGGAGAATAGGAAGAGCAAGAAATTGAAAACATAATGAAGGAGAACTTCCCCAGTCTGGCAAAGGAAATAGACTTCCAGGAAGTCCAGGAAGCTGAGAGAGTCCCAAACAAGTTGAACCCAAGGAAGCACACACCAAGGCTCATCATAATTACATTACCCAAGATTAAAGAGGAGAGAATCTTAAAAGCAGCAAAAGAAGCAGGACAGTTACCTACAAAGGAGTTACCTACATAAGACTATCAGCTGATTTCTCAAAAACAACCTTACAGGCAAGAAGAGACTGGAGAGAAGTACTCCAGATTGTGAAAGGCAAGGACCTACATCCAAGATTACCCTACCCAGCAAAGCTATCATTTAGAATGGAAGGGCAAATAAAATGCTTCCCAGGTAGGGTAAATTTAAAGGAGTTCATCACCACAAAACTCTTATTATATGAAATGTTAAAGGACTTGTCTAAGAAAAAGAAGATCAAAACTATAAACAATAAAATGACAACAGACTCACAACTATTAACAATTGAACCTAAAAACAAAAACAAACTAAGCCAGCAACTAGAATAGGAACAGAATCACAGAAATGGAGATTACATGGAGGGTTATCAGTATGGAGGGGAAGGGGAAGAATTGGGGAAAAGGGTACAGGGAATAAGAAGCATAAATGGTAGGCATAAAACAGACAAGGAGAGGTTGGTAGTATAGGAAATGGAGAAGCCAAACAACTTACATGTATGACCCATGGGCATGAACTAAGTGCAGGGAATGCTGGAGGGATGGAGGTGCAGCATGGACAGGTATAAAGGGGAAAATATGGGACAACTATAATAGTATAATCAATAAAATATACTTTAAGAAAATTAGCAGAATCATAAAATGGCTGACTAAAATCGGCCTTGTTTCTTCATGTTTTTTACTTTCTTTTGCACTTTTTAGCAAAAGAAACACCTTGAATCTAAAGCATATTATCCCCTTGGTCTATTTAGTTAAAAACTATCTTACTCAGCTACAGTGTCTCTTGAAGAAATTGGCTTTAATACCCAAAGGGAGTTCTGCAGGATTCATCACTATCAAGTATCACAATCCTTACACTTCTAGATACTTGACGAGCCCCAGTTAATAATTTTCTTAAAGACCTTTATCGTTTCCAAGTAAAAAGCACATCACCATTTCACAAACATAAAATTTCAACCCAAACTTCACATCAGTGTGTTGTCTATTGCGTGCTTTCCTTCTGGAAGGCAGTTGCAATACCCAAAGGACTCCTATGTTTTGTCATTTTTGTTCTTTCCTCCAGATATTTTCAAGGCTGATTAGCATGATATCAAGAAGCAAATCTGAGCCATGAAATGAACTAACTACTAGTCATGAGATAGATGTCTATTAGGATTTCTCTTGTTGCATTTATTTTATTTACATTATTAATCAATAAATATATCGGATTCTTAATATTCCAGGGATGTTGTAACAAAAGTGGTATCTGTTTCCGAAAGAAAAAATCTGGCATTTTGTCAGTATTAGAGAATTGTAACAATTCATAGAAATAAAAGCTTGGTTGCAAAACAAACACACAGCTGATTCCAGGTGTCAGAGCCCAAGAAATGGCAGAGTGGTGTGGCTGGAACAGGACTGCTGACGTATGGGGAAGCTGACAAGGGTGCTCATGGCTGGGAAGAGGAGGGGTGTGTTGAGGATCGCGGCAGCTAAGGATATCTGAGCTTGTGTGGGGTGAGAACGGTATCATTGTGGGGAACACAGCAGCAATGAGATTGGTCAAGCACAGGGCAGTGGATCAAATAACACAGAAGGCTAATGGAAGCCAGATTTCTCGCTATTGGAGAAAGAAATTACAAATATGCAAAGAGAAAAAACTAGAATAAACTTTGTGGTACTGAGTTTGGAGGTATATGTGTGACCTCACAATATTTGATGTAGATAGATATGGAAATATGAGGATAGATAGACAAATATTCCCTAGCTCTGTCCACTGAGAGAACCTCAGAGCAGCAATACCCCAATAGCAATGAGAGCAACGCGTGTCCATCTGTTGCCTTCTAAATACCTTTCTCCACTGGTCCAGGGCATCTCAGAGTAAGAGGTGATATCAGCACGGGGCAAGGGAAGTACATGAGCCTGGAGGATCTTATTGTCCAGAAAGTAAGGAACTGCTCAAAGGAAAAATAGAAACATGTCAAAAGAACACAATTTGAAGGGGTTTCCAGTGGATAAATCTAGGATGATTATTTTGATATTTATCAAAATAAAATAATTATTGTAATGGATTACAACCCATTGAATGAAATAGGAAACCATAACTCCACGCTGAATAGATATAAATAAATTGATCAAAAGTGTGATGAGGAATGAGATATTTCTATAGTTTTAAAGTACTTCTCCACAAAATACCTATTAATTACAAAAGGGAAAAGAGTAACTTTACACCGGAGAAGCCCTCACAGATATCATGTAATTCAAATGATCAAAGTGAACATATACAGTGGGCCAAACTGATATAGTGATCCACCAGATATGATGCAATGAAAACAATTTAATATCTGTAATATTCTGGAAAGGTTTCCTTAACTTGACTGTGATCATTAGAAAATATCAGGCAAGCCCAAACTGAGGAAGATTCTAAAAAGTAATCTTCAAAAACATCAAGATCAGACCCTAAAGGGAACAACAATAATCCCTGCCCGTTGGTGTTTATGCCTTTGTATGGTCCTATCCCTTGAGTTCAAGCAGGACCAAAAAGATACGGCAAAGATGATGGTATGTTGGTCCCATATTACATTATGATATGCATAAGACTGCATCTTGACAGCAGAGGTACTAGGCTCAGCCTCACTGTGCTTGAAGAAGTAAGCTGCCGTGAAGTCGGAGGTCATGTTGGAGAAACCCATATGGCCAGGAACCGCAGGAGCTAAGGGTGGTCTCCAGCAATAAACTGAAGCCATGATCCTGCAGTAGCAAAGAAATAAACGCTGCCACACTCTGAGGGAGCTAAGAAGCAGATCCTTGCCCAGTGAAGCCTCTGATGAGACCAGAGCAGTGTCTGACACATGGATTACATTCTGGTGAGATCCTGAAGCAGAGCCTCCAGGTAAACCATGTCTGGACTCCTGACCTCCAGAAACTGAGATAATAAATGTGTGTTGTTTCAAGCTGCTAAATGTGTGGTCATATTTTATGTAGCATAGAAAAGAAATATAGCCATTAAAGTCAGTGAAAGCTGAGAATCTCTTCCAGACTAAATGAGACAAAAGAAATATGACAACCAAATGCAGTGCATCGTTCTGTACGGGACCGTTTCAGACATTATTAAGACAACTGGTAAAACTTGAACACGGTCTGAGAATTAAGTGGTAGAAATATATCAATGTTATTTTTCTAATTTTGATGAATGTTTTTTTACAGTTATATAGGCAATATCCTTGTTAGTAGGAAATACAAAATAAATAGTAAGTAAATAAATACTTTGATTACTAAATAAATACTTTGAATTAGTAAATAAATAATTTGAATACTAAAGTATTCAAAGGTGATGCAGCATCAGGTTGGCAACCTACAAATGGTTCAGAAAAAAAGTCACTTGTTTTATATTCAAAATTAGCTTTGTAAATTTGAGATTGTTACAATAATAATTTTTAAAACAAACAAGAAAAACTATTTCTACCCTATTCTTAAATGACATCCTTATTTCCCCAGTTGCTCAGGTCAAAAACCCAGACGTCATCCTTGATCTCTCCATTTTCTGACATTATTCAAAGAATCACCATATGATAAGCTTTGATCACCACCTCCACTATCATCACCTTAGCTGAAGCCAACATCTCATTTCCTGCCCTATTTCAATACACACTTAATTGGTCTCCCTGTTCACTCTTGCTCTGCAGTTGACCCTCCACCTTTACCCACCCCCCAATCAGTTCTCTACACAGTGGCCAGAGTAATTTTTTAAAATTTCAATTCACATCCTGTCATGCCCTTACTCAAAATCTTCCATGGCTGCCCTTGGCACTCCTTTCTGTGGTCCACTTGCTCCTTCGTGATCTGACCCCTGCTTCCCTCTCAGACTTACTTCCTACCACTCTCCTTAATCACTCCCAATCAGTCCTTACAGCCTTCTTGCTGCTTCTTGAGATCAAGCTTTTGCATTTTCCGCTCCCTCTGTCTAAGTTTCCCCCAGAGAGCAATATGACTTCCCATCAATCTGAGCTTTACCAAATGTCACCTCCTCAGAGAACTCTTACCTGACCATCATATTGAAAATGCACCTTCCTTCCCATCATAATGTGCATTTATCTCTCTTCCCACTTTATTTTTCTTCATAGTACTCATCATCACCTTAGATTATTTATTTGCTTGTTTATTATCTATCTCCTCCATGGGAGCAAAGTCTATTAATCTCTGAATCTCTAGGAATAGAATGCTACCTGATAAATAAATAAACACAGCAATGTCAATATTCAGATGCTGAGCAGTTAGCCAGATTTACTCACTAGTTACATGCTTCAGGCCACAAGCCTCACAGTACTTACGACTGAAACGCCTGTCTCAGAAAAATAAATTACTGCCTGTGCAGGAGCCCTAGGGTCGCACAAAACTGGCAGAACCATAACCTTTAAATAACAAGAGCCTATCACACTTCACCTTTGTTTATCGCAGAAAATGTCACCTGTTTGACACTGATGTATTTTGCAGCAGGTCTGAGTCTTCTGTTTCATGTATCCATCAACAATTACTGGCTGCATATAAAGTACCGAAGAAGAAGAAAATCTATGGAATAGGAAGAGGAAATTGCATTATTAAGTTAATAAAATAAGATATAGAACTTGGAGATGAGTCAAAATAATGGAAAGAAAAAACAAAGGGAGAAAAGAAGACCGTAGAATTATTTGCATTCATTTGAGTAAGAGTAGCTGAAAACACAAGGACACTGGGTAAGCAGAGTTAAAAATCTTTATCAAACAGACTAGTGGTCACCAGAGGGGAATGGGAGTGGGGGAGTATTAAGCAGGTGGAGGGGTCAAATATATGGTGGTCAAAGGAGACTAGGCTTTGGGCGGTGAGCACACAGAGTATACAGATGTCGTATTATAAAGTTATATACCTGAAATTCATAATGTTATTAACCAATGTTACCCCAATAAATTTAATAAAAAGTAAATAAATGGGAAAAAAAATCTTTGTCAGAACTCTACAGCACATATTCCAATCCTGGTTACCCTGACAATGGTTCCCCGCCTCATGGAAATGACCTCGTAATGGAGAAAAATAATCATGTGAATGAAGTAAACAGTACTTAGAAGAGGGCCATTTTCAGTATGCGCACAAAAGAGGGCTGTCTGGATAGAGATTTGGAGAAGTTTAAGCTGTGAAAAATGCTGTCATTATGAGAAAGGATATTAGGGTCATAAAAGGATTATTTTCAGCATGAGCATTTGAGAGAACCTATGGGTACTACTTATAGGAGACCGTTCTGTGTGGCGTGGGCCCAGCTCCCACTCAGAAAGGCCAGTGGAAAGCAGGACCCACGCCCACAGATAGCTTCTTCCGTGGGAAAGCAGGCCTGCATTGTACCTAGGCCGCTTTGAGGCTTGCTTTTTGCTAAAACTCCCTCACCCTGAATTAGGGCAACACATATTTACTGCATATCTTTAAAGTAACTTCCTAAAAATCTGTGCCAAACCTTCCAAGGAGGAGTGTAACCAAGTTCAACCACTTTTCCCTTTACATTTGCAAATATGCTTCCTTTTTGAAGTGATTAGCAATATCCTCTCCTTTGTTTTCTGTAAAATGTAACCACCTAAAGCGAACATGTGCATAGTAAATGAGAACCATCCTCAATGTATTGTGCCCAGAAAAGCAATAAAAGCCTGTCAAGGCAAGGGTCGGGGCACTCTCCCCTTGAGAGAGCAGCTGTGCCGTCCCTTTTCCTCCACAGGATTCAGTAGCCCATGTGAATTTGTCTCATCTCAGCTACAATGCCACAAGCTGGGGTCCGCATCACTACTTACCCATGGCTTCTTTCAGTCAGTCTGTCTAAGTCAGATAGATAATGAATCATGTAGATGCAGTTCTATGTTATCCTATCTAGTCTACTCCTTATCATCTCTGCTTAGAAGGAAACTCCAGATTAGAGCTGCCATATAAAAGATAAGACGCCCAATTAAATTCAAGTTTCAGATAAACAACATTTTTTCAGTATAAATATGTCCCTTGCAGTATTTGGAACATATACTAAAATACATTTGTTATTTATCTGAAATTCAAATCTAACCAGCATCCTGAACTTATACTTGCTAAATCTGGCAATTCAAATCTACATCCGGGACCCAGGAGGACAAAGGGTGGACTCTGACTTTTCCAATACTCTGGTTAGGGGTTCAGAGCAATTAGAAGTCCCACTGCTTGGGTGTCTCTCCCTACAGTCTTCACCATGCTGGAGGGTTATATCTTTCCAGGGAAAGTCAAAATTTTGTGTGTCTTTCTATATTCATGTTTGCCTATCTGTCTCTGAGCCTGCAAGGAGCTGCTATTCATTCATTGTTTCTTTTCACTGAGTCTTCTCTTATTCGGATATATTCTGATTCTAAAAGAAATCTATCCAGAAAGGATCTCCTGGGGCAATAAAATGCTTGTCTTACTCACTTATAGATTTCCTGCTAGCATGCATTGTCATTGCTGACAACTGTGTTGCAGAAGAATTTTTCTTGCAAATGCTGGTAAATTCTTTCTTGAGTCCTAGATGACTCCCTTATTTATAAATAAAGACACTAAGGGGTGGGGTATTTTGCCATTAATTGCTAATGTAACCACAAAAAGAAAAAAACAAAACACTAGAGTTAAAACTCCAGTAGTAAGAACTCTGTAAGAGAAACCAGCAATGCAAAGTCTGAGAGATGGTAACACTTGTGTCCCAGGGGATAGGCAGAGCACAGTAATGGGCAATTTTGAGCAATAATTCTTCAGCTTTCCAGTAGGCAAGAAGGCAATCAGCCTCTGGAGAACTTCCATTCTAATAAACATTAAGGTTTGGGGATAGGGAGTTGTAGAAACCGAGCCTTGTGATGTAGGCAAGAATCCAGATCACACCTGAAATGTGCTAATAGAATCTCAAAAGCTTTAGTCCAAGAGTAACTTGTCACATAGCCTTGGTGACAGTCTAGATAAGAGTTTCTAAAGCTTGGCATTTTGGACATTTCTGGCCAGAAAACTCTTCGTTGTGAAGCAGTGTCCTGTGCAACGTAGGATGTTCAACGGCAGTCCCGTTCTCTTCTCACGGCACTCCAGTAGCGCCCTCCCAATTATGACAACCAAATATTTCTCCAGAAATTGCCAAGTGTCCCCTGGAGGGCACAAATTGCCCCTATTTGAGAGCCGCTGGTCTGGAATATTAGAGTGGTATTTAACTCTAGTGGAATATTGAAAGAGCCTGGGCATCTTTTAAAAATACTGATTCCCTTGCCCCACTCCCAAAGCTTCAGATTTAATCGGTCTAGGGTGGAGCCCAGGCACTGATTTTGTGAAAGCTCCTTTCCCGTATTTCACATTCAACTAGGGCAAAGAACTATTGTGCTAGACTTTGTTAAGAAAAAGAATGAGGAGAGGGAGAGGGAGAAGGAGAGGCAGAAGAAAAAGGAGAAGAAGGAGGAAGAGAAGAAAGAGAAGGAGGAGAAGAAGAAGGAGAATCCTGTCTTCAACAGGATCACTACTCTTGGAAACTGGGAGCAGGACCCAGTGCTGTGTCCACAGATACGGATCGAATGACCTCAGTTGTTGAAAAGCCGAGGAGACTAGGCTGGCACACAGCATCCACTTACCCCAGCTTAATGTGTCTTAACCACATTTTTAAAAAACAACCTTAGAATTTTAGGCTATAGTTATATTAATAGAGTTGCAAGAATGGAAAAGGAACAGAAAAATATTGAGAAGTTGCAAAACTCTGACTTTTTTTGAAACTTTTGTGTTGTGTGTTTTTTTTTTTAAAGAAGAAGTTTCCCACTTGTTCCTTTTTCACTTTTTAGAAGGCTTCTATTATGCTTATCTCATGAGACTGCCAGTTACTGACTGGGACCATCAGTAGTTATTAAGAGCACCTTGCTGTGCTCTTCAAATATTTGACGATAGCACCATGCCTGCCCTTCCTAAATTCCACACGGAATATGCAATAAAGAATTCAAGGTCACCTGCTGCCCAGCTCTGGGGTTCAAGGGCAGGCAAGCTTTTGCTTCTGCAGTGCTCATCTGAGGGAGTCAACCTAGAGACAATCTAAAGAAACGTTTTTCTTTTATACTGAGAATGAAATTTTTAAAAATGTTCTGCAAGGCACAAAACATCCCTCTTACTGTGCAAAGGGGACATGTGACCAGAATATGCAAATTTAGTGCAGAAACAGGTGGCCCCATGAAAGGTTTTAAAATAAGTGATACTCACTAATGGTTGAACTGCAGCCACATTGCTATGATATTTGAACAGGCCTCATATTTAGTTTTATAATATCACCAAGCCCTGGTGAAATAAATGCCAGACAATGAAATATGAGTTCATTACGAGTGATTGGTGATATGCTCACTGGTCTTCAAGGAGCAGGGTTAGTGACTACGCCTTACTTGGTAATTTATACTGAAACTCAGGTAGTCTCTTACATACGGATGGTACTTTCTTTTCTCGTCCACTATAGAAACCTTTAATGTCCACTCTAATCCCACCACTGTGAGAGGACTCCAAAATAAGAACTTAAACCTCAAAGATCTCCTTGGGATTCCCTTGCTTCTCAACTCAATGAAAGTAAGTACAACAGAATAAGGAAGTGAATCCAGTGAGGTGTGGGCAGCCTAGGGCACAGGAAGAAGTCTTGGAGAAGACCAGGGCAACAGAGATGCAGCAGAGCACTACAAATGCCTAATGTGAAACTGTAGGAGAGAGAAATTAAAGGAAAAAATGAGTGTATTATGAAAGTCAGGGGAGAAAGAAAATTCAATTTTAAGGATTTGGAGCCAACAGGACAAAGTCCAAGTACTGCAATACCGGAGACTATCAGTAGAGTCATACTCACTGATATAAGGAAATGGGGGGTTTTCTTAAATGCTTCCTCTTACTCTTTCTGGAGCCTGGAACCTCTGGTAAAGGCAATTGAATGGGGACCATTTGTATAACTCAACTCTGAAGAAAACACTCTCTTAGCACAATAGCTGGAGACAACTCTTCATGGTCTAAAAGATCTGATGATGTGTTAGATATTAAGGTAGTGTCCTGAGGTCCAGGCAAGAAGGGCCACTTCTATGTGCCCTATACCTTAGAAGGCCTGGCACATCCCAGACTTACACAAATACAGTTATCACAGAATACACAGAGGCCTCTGTCACGTGGGATCCCATGCTCAGTGCCAGCACAGCACACACGCAACCATAATATCCGCTCCCAGGATCCATGCCATTCAGGCCACTGAGAAAGCTTCTCCACATATCTGACCCCGTGACCTCAAAACAAAAGGTTAATGCACCTGAACCATGGGAAAGTCTGTGGGCTGTACCACTGCTGAAGTCAGGGACAAACATTTATTAGGCGGGGAGTGTTTGACTGGCAGAAGCACTTAGGTAAGAGAAAAGACAAATTAACTTGTCAAATCCTTCCTCTCAGATAATATGAATGTAATAGATTCTTGCATAATCAAATATAGTTTCCCAGGTATGCCATGCATCTATTTTCTTCCTTTTCTTCATGTTTCAAATCACAGTTCTGGAGGTGCTTGTGAATTAAATCAGAAATATTAAACTCAGTTTTTTTAATCATTTTTATTATTATTCTACAACATTTGTCCCAAAAACGAAAACAAAAATGAACTAAGCAAACAACTAGAACAGGAACAGAATCACAGAAATAGAGGTCACATGGAGGGTTATCAGTGGGGAGGGGGAGAGGGAGAATGAGGGAAAATGTACAGAGAATAAGAAGCATAAATGGTAGGTAAAAATAGACAGGGGGAGGTTAAGAATAGTATAGGAAATGGAGAAGCCAAAGAACTTATATGTACGACCCATGGACATGAACTAAGGTTGGGCGATGATGGTGGGAGGGGTGGTGCAGAGCAGAGGAAAGTAAAGGGGAGGGGGGGAAAATGGGACAACTGTAATAGCATAATCCATGAAATACATTTTTTAAAAAGGTGTCATTTCCTCAATAAATATTTAGTTTTTTAAGAAACTGCTAAGTGGTTTTATAGAATGGCTGTACCATTCATAGTCCCACCAGCCATGTAAGAAAGAAAGAAAGAAAGAAAGAAAGAAAGAAAGAAAGAAAGAAAGAAAGAAAGAAAGAAAATGAAAATGAAAATAAAAGAAGAAAAGAAAAGAAAAGGAAAGAAAAGAAAAGAAACTGATAGTAACCAGAGGGGAGGGGGGAGGGGATAACAGGAGAAAAACAGGAAGGGTCGTCAAGGAACGTGTATAAAGGACACATGGACAAAGCCAAAAGAGGCAGGATGGAGGGTGGGACAGGGTGGGAGTGGTGGGGGAAAAATGGAGGCAACTGTACTTGAACAAGGAAAAAAAAAGAAAAAATATCTCTAAATATTACACACTTTTAATGTAATTGTGTTTGTTTGATTCTTTAGTATTAATTTTCTATTGCAACTGTAACAAATTACCACAGTTGAGTGGCTTAAAACAATATACATTCATTATCTTACTATGCCATAGGCCAGAAGTCCACCAAGGCCACACTCAAGGACTATATTTCTTTCCTGAGACTCTAGGGGGAATCCATTCCTTGCCTTTTCCAGTTCTTAGAGGCTGCTTACATTCCCTGGCTCGTGGTGTCCTTCCCTCCATCTTCAACACCAGCAATAGCAGGTTGATTTCTCACATCACATCTTTCTGACCCTCATTTCATGGCCTCATTCACTCTTTGTCTGCAGCTGAGAAAGTTCTCCACTTAGAAGAACTCATATGATTAGACTGCACCCACCTCAATAATATGGCCTACTTTTTTATCTGAAGCACCTTAACCTTAATCACATATGCAAAGTCCCTTTTGCCATGTAAAAGGGTCCAAGTTTTGACATGGAGATCTTTAGAAGGTAATTATTCTACCTACCACAATCATTGAGAATGATTACTAGTCAAGATGATAATAGCAACAGAATATACAAATATGAAGCTCAAAAAGAAAAAATGAAAGGTGAAAAGAAAAAAGAAACTGAAACTCTTTAGAGAGGTGATCCTGCTTAAATGTTTAAAAACTGACAACAATGGGAGTGAACAGACATCTGCTGAGCATGGCATATTTACATTTGTGAACAGGTCACAACAAATTCTTTATATAATGGAGAAAATTACTGACCAAAACAATAAAAATAAGCAAGAGAATTATTATAATCAAACCCATAACATGGAAAGGTCAGACAAAATTCCAACAGTTTGGCATTCCTAACTAAAATGAGGACTAATTATCATTCCAAACAATGAGACTACGTAAGAGTCTTTATGTACACTCTTGCTGGAAATCTGAAACAAATAGGGGTAGCTTGGCTTCACCTTGAGGCTGACTCATAAAAAGAGCCCATTCCACCTCCCCTCTTCCACCCACAGGTCCTGGGTTCCCACGTCCTCCAGCATCAGAACTGGACTCAAGCGAAGACCAAATGTACAGGAGAGGGCAAAGAGTTGAAAAGGGAGCTGGGGGTTGTGGGGAGAGAACATAAGAGAGAGGATCTCAAGGACAATTCTGCTGTTGGAAGGGTGGAGGAAGGGTACGTGAATCCCATGAGTCAGGAGCAAACTGGGAGACCAGAGAAGCCACACCCAGTCGATGCTAGTCTGTGGATTCTGTGTTGGTTAAAAAATGTCAACAGCCAAAGTTCCCCTACAACGTTTCCTTGATTCCATGTAGGTGCTTGCCCAGGGAATGCTGGTGCCGTTTCGTTTTAGACCGTGCCCTCCCCTGTTCCAAAACAAAGGAAGAAATGATGGGTTTACATTGTTAACTTCCTGCCTTATTAAAATGGGAAAGTGAAAACGCTACGCACAATGAAGAGCCCAGAGTTTTACTTAATCAGCTCCGCCCACAGAATGTTTGCTAATTCCTTGTCAAGGAGTGAACGACGAAGCTAGCTCACACTTTGTGTAGGATGGGCTTAAATATAAATAAATGTTTATGAATTTGGTTAATTGTTTACTTATGGTGAAAATGAACCATTCTCTGGAAAATCATTTTCGCATTATAAATTCCAGACGAGAATCATAAAATGACACTTATTATAGCACAAATAACTGTATGTGGAAGGGACTCTAATCACCAGCTATTGACTCAATGCCCAGAGAAGGGCAGTTCATCTTTTATTTCAGTCCTCATTAAGTGCCTGCTCAAATCTCTAGGTCATTTTCTACTGGATTGTTTTCATTTTCTTAAGCTGTAAAAGCTCTTTCTACGTTCTGGATAAAAAGCCTTTATCAGACATGCATTTCGCTCACATTTTCCTCATTCTGTGGGGTTTATCTTTTCATTTTCTTGATAGTATCTTTCAAGGAACAGTTTGTAACTCTATGAAATCCCATTCATCAATTCTTTTCTTTCATGGTTTTGTGTATGTGTGTATGATTTTTTTGTCCTAAGAAATCTTTACTTAGTTCAAGTCTAATCAAACTATTCAAAGAGATTAGTTCCTATACTTTCTTCTAGAGGTTTTATAGTTTTAAGTTTTTATTTTAGGTCTCTGATCCATTGCAGACGGCAAATAAGCATATGGAAAGAGGTTCACTATAACTAATTATTAGGAAATGCATATTAAAACCACAAGTATATACCACTATACATATATTATTAGAAAGGCTAAAATTAAGAAGAAAAAGCCACTTGACCATACCAAGTGCCAACGAGGCTAAAGAGCACCTGGAATTCTCCTGTAGTTCTGGTGGAAATGCTAAATGGCACAACCAATTTGGAAAACATTTTGGAAGCAGCTATACTGACATGAATTTTTAGTTGAAAACATATTAGAGGAAAAAAGTATTTCACCCTCCCCATCTCTCCACCCTGAGAAGCTTTCAGATGAGGAAAGTGTGGGCCAAGGAGAAACTACCTGTATCATCTTGCAACTTCCCCACAGCTATTATTATCTTAATGGTACCATAACCGTCACCCTTACTATTGGCTGTCTAGTGTGGGTATTTTTCTCTATTGCTTTTCTTATAGCACAATTAATATAAGTGTATTTTCACATTGTAAAGATTTAACAATACAAAAATAATCAAAAAAACTATGAAAGGTCCCCCTTCATCCTTACCCTATCCAAGTCTCATCTCTAGATCAGAATAATTCACTATTTTAGTTTGATAAGTGCTCTCCTAGCTCTTTTATAATGTTTTTAGCTATATGTATGCATATATGTGTAAATAGGTAGATAGACAGACAGACATGTGATTCTTTGACACAAGTGATTTTGTTCTGACTTGCTCTTTCAACCAAATTACATGTCTTGGAGAAACATATATAAAGACACCTAGGGAAGAACTTGTTTGTAACCTATAGCATATTTTCTCTATATATATTTATTTATTTATTTATAACTCAATCTTTATAAAGTTTTCAGGGTATTTCAAAATATGGTTGGGCCATAATTTACTTACTCATTCCTCATTTAATAAGGATTTAGTTTTTTTTCTAATTTTTCATAATTAAAAACTGTACTTCAGTTAACATACATACTTCTTTGTAAATATTTGTGCAATATGTATATTTCTTTAGTATAGGTTCCCAGCAGTGCAACTGCAAAGAGGTCAAAGGGTTGTAATGTTTTTCTTTTGTTAAGTACAGTTCTAATTTTATAACATGCCAAAAAGCTGTAACAGTTTACACACACATCAACAGTGTAAGAGTATCTATTTCACTGTTTCCTTGCCAATACTTGTAATTAATACCAATCTGAGGGGTGAAAGATAGTATCACATTGTTGTTTTAATTTGCATTTTCTCAATTACTGGTGAGGTTGAACATCTATTCTCTTGTTTTATGGATCATTGGCTTTTTGCTTCTATGAATTTCCTGCTCATATCCTCTGGTTTCTGTTCTTTGGGAGTCTTTTTCTTTTTTATTTGTATGAGCTGTTTATTTATTCATGGTATTATGTCTTTTGTATATGTGGTAAACATTTTCTCCTAGACCAATGCATTTTATTCTTCTTTATGGTATCTTCTATCCAATAGATATTTTATCTTTATGTTGCTTTACTCTTTAATTATGTAAATCTCAGTCACATCTAAGTTACTTTAATATCCTTAAAGCGAAGTTCTATATACAAACCTACTTCATTTGCATTCCCAATAGGTCCCTGACAAACACATCAAAAATACGAACTCTAAAACTTTGTTTAATTCTTGTTAGGTGATAATCAATCATTAGAGAATTCTACAGTCATTTTAAAGGAATTCTTTAGATTAATAACTGACTCAGACTTCCAGCCAAGATGGAGGCGTAGGTGGGCACACTGCACCTCCACTCACAACCAAAAAGGAAAAACAACAAGTTAAAAAGCAAAACAAACGACCCAAAGGACAGAGAATCAAACCAAGTGGAAGTCCCACAGCCAAGGGGTTAGAGAGGGCAAACACATTCATCCAGACCGGTAAGCAGGGAGGAGCCCGGCAGAGAGCACGTGCAGCAAGACTGCAGTTTGCCCGGAGAGATTCACTGTAGGCGCGCCTGGCCAAAACACGTCCCATGCCCTCAGCAAAACCCCCGGCTGGCGCACCTGGAGATGCCAAGGAAACCAGTGGGGCTGAGACTGGTGGACCAGGCAGTCCCTCATTCGCGCACAGATTGACGGGGAGAAGGAGCTGGGGAGCGGAGCAGACTGTGCGGCCCACCATCGCAACCCACCATGGGGGGGGGGGGCGGGGGGCGGGCCTCAGACCACCTGTTGAAAGCACCTGAGGGGGTTGAGGCAGCAGCAGGAACAGCTCCAAGCCTCACAGGGGAGCTTATTGGGGCGGGGTGAATGGGAGCCGGTGGTAAATGGAGCAAGCACCATTGCTTCCTCCCATGCCCCACCCCCAAAGGAAGTGTCACAACACAACGACATTGGTTACCCTGCACTGGCGAACACCTAAGGCTCCACCCCTTAAAGTAACAGGCCTGCTGAGAAAAAAAAAAAATGGCCCAAATGAAAGAACAGAACAGAGCTCCAGAAAAAGTACAACTAAGGGACGAGGAGATAACCAACCTATCAGATGCACAGTTCAAAACACTGGTAATCAGGATGCTCACAAAATTGGAAGAAAGTTGGAGGCAAATAAATGAACAAATGAAGGATACGCTAAAGAAAATGAGGGAAAATGTGCAGGGAATCAAAAGGAATGAGAAGGAAACTGGGACTCAAATCAATGGTGTGGACCAGAAGGAAGAAACAAGAATTCAAAAAAATGAGGAGAGGCTTAGGAACCTCCGAGACATCTATAAACAGCCCAACATCTGAATCATAGGGATGCCAGAAGGAGAAGAGGAAGACCAAGAAATTGAAAATTTATTTGAACAAATAATGGAGAATTTCCCCAATCTGGCAAAGGAAATAGACTTCCAGGAAGTCCAAGAAGCTCAGAGAGTCCCAAAGAAGCAGGACCCAAAGAGGAACAAACCAAAGCACATCATAATAACATTACCCAAGATTAAAAATAAGGAGAGAATCTTAGAAGCAGCAAGAGAAAAGGAGACAGCTACCTAAAAAGGAATTCCCATAAGACTGTCAGCTGATTTCTCAAAGGAAACCTTTCAAGCAAGAAGAGGCTAGAAAGAAGTATACCAAATCATGAAAGGCAAGGACCTACATCCAAGAATACTCTATCCAGCAAAGCTATCATTTAGAATGGAAGGGCAGATAAAGTGCTTCTCAGATAAGTTCAAGTTCAAGGAGTTCATCATCATACAGCCTTTATTATAAGAAATGTTAAAGGTATTTATATAAGGCATGGAGGGATATCAATAGGGGAGTGGGAGGGGGAGAGAGGAGAAAAAGTACAGAGGAAAAGTAGCATAAATGGTAGGTCGAAAACAGACTGGGGGAGGTTAAGAATAGTATAGGAAATATAGAAACCAAAGAACTTATGTGGATGACCCATGGACAAAAACTAAAGGGCGGGGAATGAGGGAGATGTGGGGCGGAGGGGAAGAAGGGGAAAAATGGGACAACTTGTAATAGCATAATCAATAAAATATATTTAAGGAAAAAAATAACTGACTTAGAGATGTTTGTTGAGTCAGAGCATGGGTTGGTTAATATACTCAGGAGCAATGGACTAGGTGGATGCACAGCTACAGGTGTTGGAGGAGACTCCAATAATATCGAGAGTTCCCAAAGATCATCAAAGCAGAAAACTGAAGACAAACCAGGGCAGGCACCAGCTTTGGGCCATCTGAGATGACGTCAAGGTACCAAAACAGTAAGTCCAAGATAGTGAATGCTAATTTAGGAGCAAGCAATACTGTTAAAGACTGGACAAGCTGCTGGACTGGTAGTCACTATCGGAGAAGTATGTACCCCAGGGACAGGTTCAAGGCTACAGGTAGTCACTAGGGTAAAGAGTGGGAACTGCATTGTATACCAGCACATGTCAAACATTAATGTGCATACACATCACCCGGAAACCTGGTCAAAATGAAGATTCTGATTCAGTGGGTCTGAGGTGGGGTTTAAGATTCAGCATTTACCAACAAGATCCCAGGTGATGTGGACACTTGCAGGTCCCTGAACCACACTTTGAGCAGCGGTGTTCTAGAAGGCTTGTGTCACCAGGCACAGAGAAGCCCCACTTTTCAGATCAGTGATGAAATGGGATAAGAATTAGAAAGTAATGTAACATAGATGGCAGAGTATGAGATGACCACGGTCCTCCTGGGCTATATTCAGCAGAGCTCCCAAAATGAGGGTGGGGCTGATGCTGTACATGGGGCCCAAGAGGTTTAGGCTCTAAAAAGAGTAGAATCACACAGACTGGGAAATGCACAGGGACAGTGACATCTTCTGCTCTTGAATTTGTACATAAAAAGCAGTAAAATGCTATATGATACCTGTGTTCTCAGCACCTTGAAGCCTTTTCACAGATTGCTACTTCCATTAATGGGGCCCTTTGCTGCTATTTCTAATTTTCCCTCCAGCTGTCCACATTTTGGCTTTTCATACCTCCATCAAAAGGTGGCCAGAGGAAATAAAATGTGCTAAAATGAAAAATTGCTCATTTGTCTACTTGTTGCCAAGACTGGACAGGAAAGAAACTGAATGTATTTTTATGAGAAAGATTTTCAAATTTTTGTCCTTGTGGTTCATTTAAGTAAACTAGTAGACCTAATATCCACCTACAATGTGGGCTCCCACTTTTCAATAAAGAACTCAGGATTTTTTTTTAAATGACATTTTAAAAAGGAAAAAGAAAGGCAAACATATAGAAGATGGTATATGGTACCAAATTTTTGTATCCTATAACAAGAACAGATCACAATTTAAGTGGCTTTTAGTGACATTGAGGGAAGATTAAAATCTACAAAAATTTGCATTATTTTCTTATGAAAATGATCATTTCACAGTCCATCAAGAGGAAGCCCATAGGAACCCAAGGAAACCATAGATCACATGCTAACTGGAATGAGGTAGAGGCTTCAGAACTTTCTTCTGAGAAGCTGTGAGGCTCCTTGGAGGTTCCTTGTGGCCTAAAGAAGCAAGAGTTCTCAGCTTACAATGCTTGTTTGAATCGAAGCAGCTCCAATTTCATGAGGCTAATGCACAACATTGGTCTACGAGAACAGTCTCCAGGGCTAATGCAAAGTTTGAGAATCATGGATTCAGAGTTAAATTTCTGCATATTTTCTTTGTACTTGACTTATTTTCTTTGGACTTTCACACATGTGGAATGAATACAGATGTATATGTATAAATATAGATAATACAGAGTTAACTGTTTAAGTTTACAGAGAGGATATTCTCAAATTACTTTATGAAGTAAACTTGTACTGCAAATTACTTGGATCAAAATCTAATACACAAATGCCAACAGCAGTGTAACGGGGATAATATATATGCACAAAAGTGAAGCGTCTTGAGAGGGAAGAGCCTCAGGTATTCTGAGAATTTAAGCATTCAAATGTGATGTTCCTGGCTATGATCGCTATTTTCAAATACAATTTAAAAATAAATCTGCATCCAGGATTATGAAGAGTTTCTATAGAAAGAACAAGGTGCTATAGATCAGGAGCGTCCAAGAATGCGGCCCAGCATGGGCTATGAACGCGGCCCAACACAAAACAGCAAATTTACTTAAAACTTTTTTTTCTGCTCATTAGTTTTCATTAACGTTTGTGTATTTAATGTGTAGCCCAAGACAACTCTTCATCTTCCAGTGTGGCCCAGAGACACCAAAAGGTTGGACAGCCCTGCTCTAGATAACGGGACACCAACTGAGAACTAGAGTGATAACACAGACTTTCACATCTTACTGTTCATGGGAAGACGTCAATAATGCATGACATAATATGCTAGAGCAATTACTAATTGTTTTCCAAACTCATTTATATAATCAGCCACAATATCAAACAAAGGAAGATTCTACTAGTAAAATGACCAAAGTACAGTAATTGCAAAGGTGAACCTTGAAGGGTTTCCCCGCCTCCTCTTTTTCCTCCAGTAGAATAGCCTAAACTGTAACTTTTGGCAGAAAGCTAATGGTTATGAGCTTTTCTTAAGGTATCACTTTCCAATTAAAATTTATTTCACAAAGACCTACATCCTTGCCACTCTTCAGTGAGAACAGTGGATTCAGCCCTTGCTCCAATAGCAACAGTAAATGAAATTCTCACTCTTGGAATCAGCTGAGCATTGGTGAAATAGTTTTGTCTTGACATTACTTGCTGATTATTTCTTTCATGATTATCCCCCATTAGACTGTAAATTTTAAGAGAATTGGATCAGACCTGTCTTCATCATTGTATACTCATTACTACCACAGTGCCTGGCAGATGGCCATTGCATAAATACTCAAAAAATGTTGAGAGAGTAGATGTACTTATCAAGAGAACATTCGACCTCCAGGTCGAGTACAAAGTCCTAATAGCTTCAGCTTTAAGAGTCCCTCTCCTTTCAGTCCTCTACTACACATTTGCTTGGCCTGTGTTATTTGCGTCTCCTTCTCAGTGTCAAGTTTTTTTTTTTATGACAGGATTCTTTTTTAGTGCACGTATAAGCTTTAAAATACCTAAGATAGTATTTTACACATAACAAAGCCTCAATAAATGTTAATAAACAAATGAGTGATATTACTAGGTTTTCTAAGGTGTTATAGCTATTCTGAAGATACGTAACACATTATTTGATAATAAAACTACAGTTAATTATGGAATCCTGTACTGAAGTGGTTGTACTTCTGTTATTTTTATTAGTAATAAGCACACGTGTTATCAGTGTGCACAATTTGCGGCATGAGTCTGTCTTGCTTCCCTGCACGTAGACCACAAAAATTCTAAGAAACAAACTGCCACCCCAAAGCTAGTGCCTGACACAGGCATTTTTAATCTTTGAGGTTTTTCAGTAGCTATGCAACATTTTTTTCAAATGCAATAACACCCTTAGGAAGACATATTTATTGTCCATTCAGAAAACCATTGCTCAATGTGATTACGATCTGCCTCCCCAGATGTCATTAAAAACCCAGGTCCTATTTTACTAGGACAGGTTAGCTAAAGTTTTGCATGAAAGCAGGTAATGGAAAATATGACTTCTCAAGTCCTCTTTTGTTTTTAGATTCTGTGATACAACATTACTAGTCCACTTCCAAAGTCACCCTATACTTCTTGCAAAACCAAAAAATCTTTTGGGTAACTTGTTTTGTTCTTAATACATGTTCCCAGGAGTTTCATAAATACTATTTTTACAACTTGTTTAGTGGCAAAATAATGAGTCCTTGGTGCATTCTTATACTCTGCTTTGCTCTTAGAGAAGATAGATTCAGACTATTTTAGTCAAAACTCACTTCAAAGGCAGAAAGCAGTCCTAAAAAGTGTTAAAATTTAAATATCTGATCAATGTATGTATAGCATGTGAATTCTAGAAAGGGTTACTATTTTAAAAGATAAATTGCACCTCGTTGAGAATTCCAGATATCATCTGAATATAGAAATAGCTGAAATGCTCCCAAGTTTGACAAGAGCTCTCAGTGAAATCACAACCTTGTAAAGACAAGCACCCGTGGAGGAGCAGCTTTGAAACCACGCGTTCTTTTACGTATCCGTGGGATCTACAGCAGTGCTAGAGCACCGAAGCTGCTGCATGGACCACACTACGGCCTTTCCAGCCTCTACTGCGTTTTATTCGTACGTATATCAAGCTTCACAGAAATAAGAGATTTTATGCTTTACCTTACTGTCGTCTGATTGCTTCCCTTGGTTCCTCTTTTGCCTAGAAAATTTTTGTTTTACTGGTGGAAAAAGCTACATCTTTATATCCTGGTATTTAATCTCACATGCCATACACTGTATTTCAAGTTGCCATAAAGTCATTCATTTCATTTTTAACAATTACATTATAATCTATCATTTTGGTATGTCATCAATTATTTAACCATTTATCTCTTATTGGATTTTGGGTCATTTCAAATTGTTGCTAGTTTGAATAATGGTTCAATGAAAAATTTTGTACATATAACATTTTTTAAAATATTTTTTTATTTATTTTTAGAGAGAGGAGAAGGAAGGGAGAAAGAACAATGTATGGTTGCCTCTCACATGGCCCTCACTGGGGACCTGGCCCGCAACCCAGGCATGTGCCCCAACTGGGAATCCAACCGGGACCATCTGGTTCCCAGCCCGCGCTCAATCCACTGAGCTATGCCAGCCGGGTCATATAACATTTTTTTGTTGAATTATTTCCTTGGTATACAGCCCAGAAGTGTAATTACTTTAAAAGGTAATTACTCAAAAGAGTAATAACTCAGCACACAAGCCTAATAAAAGAAAAAAAATTTTAAGTGGCCAATCTTCTTAACCCAGTAAAGAGGCTGCATTTACATTCAGATTCAGACACCATTTGGTGGTTATATCTTCACCAAGTTTTTATAGATCCTATTGTTAACTAGCTAAGTGATTATTTAAATATAATTTTACCGAATTTTAAATTCTTTGTATTGGACAAGACTGGATTGTGTGTTTCAGCTCTTCACACTTACATACCAACCACCACTCTAGGAAAGTGAATTGACATGAGGCCTATTATTATTACAACTGGAAGGTAAACCCCCCTTCAAGTGGCTTTATATTTGCAGTGATTGGAGGGGGACCAACCTCGATTAATTGAAATATAACACATGCTGGAAGTACCATTAAAATATCAGGATCACGGGGCTCTGGATAAGAGTATTAATGGGGAAAAGTTCATTGGCAGAGAATAGTGAAATACTCAATTACCTGGTGTCTCCTCACATAAAGAATCAGTTAGCAGTCAAGATTTGTAAAAGAGATGATGGCCTCAGGAGGGGCCAACCTACTGGACTTCTTAATGACTAGAAGCAAATAGGCTCAAGAAAGAACCTTTCAGAAGGATTTGATAGAATTCAGTTTTTTGGTCCAAAAAATAAGTAACAACTCACTAGAATAATGAAAAATAAAAATGAAGGCATATTAGTGAGACTATGATATGTCTGAGGAAAATTAATATTTAAAAAACCTTATAGAAAATTAATAAGGACAATTAATTGCCTTATAGAAACAATAAAAAATAAATAAATAAGAAACATTTTATGGAAAATAAAAGCCTTTTAGAAAATTAATAAGGACAATTGATTTCCTCAATCGAAGGACATCATAATATAAGGCAAAACACTCTGGTCCTGGCCTCTGCCTTCTTCATATCTTTTGGTTCTTGGGGCCTCAGGTTCAATCTTAATCTTAAAATAGGAGGCACCTGGAAAAGCAGAATAGTTACAGATATTCAAATCCTAAGAAATGTACTGATAGCACTATATATCATGAAATAGAACAGAGACAAAATCCTACCCTCTCCTAAGTAAACTTTCTTGAAGACCTTACAGGAGATGAAATGTAACGTTAGCAAGAAAGGACAGAACCTTGAGGATAAGGGGGAAGATAATATGGGAAATCATCCAGAAAAGCTTCATAAGTCACTTTGGTTCAGGTGTAGGACAAAACCTAGCTTGTTCCTGCACTGCCACCAGGCATCATAAAGCCCACGACCTGGGTGTTCTCCATGCCATCCTGGGACCCTACACTCTTCCACCTTTCATACTACTGTTTTCTCACATATGGTACTATATTTTAATATTTCAAGTGTGATGACTCATCTCCCAAAGATATTGCAAAATTAATGAGTTCAAGGTTGGGGATTAATTTACATACTTTAGTCAGATTTTAGATAGTTAAACTCCCTGATTTCTTTAACAACACTCTTTGTCCTTTTGCATAAAGGTATCTGTCTCCATCAAAGACAGCATGAGGTAGGTCAGAAAAGAACTTGATTTCAAAATGTCAGGACTGTCAAACAGCCACAGCAGCTTTTGGAGTCCCCATAGGAGGTGGCTAATATACACCTATTATTTAGGTACTTATGATAGAATTTTTAATACAAAATCAAATGGCCTCTATCACCATTTACTCTTTGGAATGGCAAATTAAGAGCAGATCACCCATTATAAATCTCTCATAGAATCTACTGAAATAAGCTTGTACTTGCTTAAGCTGTGTCTCTTCAGTGGTTTTATTTCCTACTACCTTGGAGGAAGTAAAACTGCTTAAAAGATTAACGTAGACTGGGGACTTCCACCAAGATGGCAGCATAGGTGGTCGCACTCGCTGCCCGCACATCCAGAGTGTCTAAACAACGAATGCAGTAGCGAAAAATTAAACAACCAGAACGGACAGAATCGAACTGAAGGGAAGTCCGACACCCAGAAGGTAGGAGAAGACGAACATCCAGGCTGGTAAGCGGGGCAGTACCAGGCGGAGGAACGGAGTGAGAGGCAGCTCCCACGGAGAGACTCACCCGCCAGTGCCTGAACAGGGTGTGGCCCCAAACAACGGGTGAATCCCGCAAGCCGGCGACGCTGCTGGAGAGAGGCCAGGGCTGAGCCAGCAGAACCCAGTCTGGCAGAGGAGGCGGTGGGGAACTGGGGAGCGGAGGAGTGACAGGAGCCCACGGTGATCGGAGGCCGCCATTGCTTCCTCCCAGGTCCCGCCCCCAGAGGCAATGTCATCCAAAAAGAGACCCAGGTCGCAGGCATCTGCCAGCTGACAAGTGCACTGAGATAAAAAGAATGAAAATGGCCAAAATGAAAGATCAGAACAAATTACAACTAACGGATGACGACATAGTCAACCTATCAGATGCGCAATTTAAAATGCTTGTAATCAAATTGATAACAAAACTGGAAAATAGGTGGACGCAAATAGTTGAACAGATGAAGAATACGATAAGGATAATGGAGGAAGATTTACAGGGAACCAATAGGGAAAAAAAGGAGGTTGGATCTCAAACCAATGGGATGGACCAGAAGGAAGAAACAAGAATTCAAAAAAATGAGGAGGG